>WBNM01024416.1:8227-44470 GCA_013399055.1 Ramphastos sulfuratus | reverse complement strand
ACCTATTCTAAGAAAGGTGGGCTTAAACAAATGAGTTATTGAAATAAGCGTGGTCTCCCATGCGCATGCTTTCTCTTTCTCCGGGGGTCTTTTCTGCCCTCATTTGGTGGTCGTGGATGAAGTTCATAGTCTTCCTCAGCTCGTCCTTTGGATGAACTTTGGCTTCGCTCATGCGCTTTAGATGCTTTCTTAACTAACACTGTTGCAATTAGCAGCAGGCTGGCACCAACTGGTGTATCAAGATATATGGGCTACATACATCAGCTCAGCCCCAACTCCTGTTATCTCAAGGTCTTGTGCTTAACTTGAGGTTATACAAGGCATGCAAAAGACAGGTCACATTCCATCCTTGGGGCCCAAAATCATCCTATGCTGACACTATTCAAATGTACACATTTCACAGAAGGATGAGAGAGTTGGGGTTGTTCAACTTGGAGAAGATCTCTCAATATATAAAGATGGACAGAGAGCAACTTTTTATTGGGATTTGTAGTAACAAAACAAAGGGCAAGTGTTTTAAACTGAAAGAAATGAGATTTAGGTTAGATAAGGAAGAATTGTTTTTGCAATCATAGTGGCAAAACTCTGGCACAAGTTGCCCAGAGTTGGTAGATGCTCTGTCCTTGGAAATGGGGCAAAGAGAGCCCTGAGCAACCTGATCTAGTTGAAGGTGCCCCTGCTCACTGCAAGGGGGTTGGACTAGATGGCTTCTGAACTTCCAACACAAAGCCTCGTGTAATTCGATGAATTGCTGACTGGACTTCTGCTAGTGAGGAAGCAGTGAGAAGGACATTCCGGGCCAGCGGTGGTGAGGCTGTATTGACTGGCGTCTGTACCGGTTAATGGAGCTTGAGCTCGAGAACGACCCGAACAGCTGCCTCGGAGGGCCGCAAGTGCAGGCCTGCACAGGGGGCACACAGCCAACACCTCCGAGCGCTATGGCGCTGCCGGCTTTTTTTCTGCAAAAGTTGAAACCTAGAGGATGGACACCCGTGCAGGATGCTGGGCACCAGCTGCCGGCAGACACGGCCTGAGGACGGCACACCGCGGCAGCCCCACCAGCCCTGAGAGAGCAGCCGGCCGCCCCTCCATCAACCAGCGCCCGGGGGCGGGGCCAGCACGGAGGGGCGGAGCTCCCGGCCCCCTTCCTGACGTCCGGCGCAGACAATGGGCCCTTAGTACCGGAAGCGAACGGTTTCAGTTTCCTCACACATTCCTCCGCGGCGGAAGTGGGGGCGGCCCCGCCCTCCTACGTTACCCTAGTTACCTGGTCTTCCAGTCGCGCCGCAGGGTGTCCTGAGGGGTGGCGAAGAGATAGTTTTGTTCGCGGGTCTGCCGGAGAATCATCGTTGGGAGCGGCGACCTCGGGAGGCGGCCGGCTCCTCAGCGTTAGGATCCTGCTCGCTATAAGAGTGGCAGAGGGACTACTTTTTGGATCGGAAGGCAACGACTCTATCTGGTTCCGGGGGAGGGCTCAAAGTGTTCCGCGTAACTTCCGGCTAACTGAAACGCGAGCGAGAGGGGTTCGGTACGGGGGGGAAACAGCCCCGGGGGACGGGACAACAACACTCGGTGGGAGCCGCCCCCGCCGCCGCGCACAACCGCCCCACCGCGTCCGGTCCTCTCCTCTTGCCCCACTGTCGGCGACCGTCCTGCCCGGCAGCAGCTACCGGAGGATGCGCTTCGGCCACCGGTCCAGCTCCACCGACCTCCTTTAAGGGCCCACTGCCGCTGCCCCTCTCCGCCGTGCCCCGCCGCGCCCGTCGGTGCGCTCCCCTCATCGTCGGTGCTCTCCCCGTGAGGCCATGTCGGGGGGCGGTGGGTCGCGCTATGCGGCCGAGTTCGTTCCCCCGCCGGAGTGCCCCGTCTTTGAGCCCAGCTGGGAGGAGTTCAGCGACCCGCTCGGCTTCATCGGCCGCATCCGCGGCTTGGCCGAGAAAACGGGCATCTGCAAGATCCGGCCCCCCAAGGTACTACCTGTCCGGGCACTGGGTTGGGGGCAGGGCGGAGGGCCAGGGTGGGCAGGAGAGGCTCACCGGGTGCCAGGGGCTCTTCGGGATACGCCGTGAGGTGTCAGAGGGCCCGAAGTGTCGGCGGCAGAACTGTAGGCGCAGGAACCTGGGAAGCCCCTTCCCCCACTCCCGGTGCTTGCATAGGGTTACGTATGTCGCCTTCCATAGGCCTCGGTGTCCGTGCCGGGGACACCAAGGAACCTCCGTAGTCTTTGACCTCAGAGCTAGGTTTTGGTGAGGGTGTTTTGGAGCAGGTAAGAAGCCAGCAGTGCGCGGCCATGCCAGGGACTTCACCTTGGTTTTACTTTTTAAAAAAACACCAACCCGACAGTGTAGTTCTGAAAACTGCCGCGGCTTTGGAGGTGAAATGAGAGGTTTGCTCCAGCACCGGGAGGAGGAAGAGTGTTTCTTTTTAATGGATTGTCGTTTATCAACATAATCCTTACTGTTAATGGAAGTGCGGCCAACCTGCTCGTGCAGGGGAATTACGTTTATGCATAGCAGTTTAGGAGACAAAGCTTAATCTCTCTGATGACCTGATCGTTTTGTGATGCCTTGTCCTGTGACCTGGTAAGCTCTTTAGATGAGAGTATCAGGCAAGTTAGCAATAGATAGTTAGATCACTTCAGAATTAAAGTATAAGTAAACTTCTAGTACAGCTTTAAAGTAAGAAAGATGAACGTACTGAGAGAGAGGATGAAGAAAAACTGGGTTAAAAAAAAAGGAGGCATGTAACTGAGAACAACTTGGATACGGGGATTGCTGGTTGGGTTTTGTGATCCTTTCTCTCCTCCTGGCCTGTCTGGGTTGCTGGAATCCATTTAGTCGGTTTAGTGATATGGTGAAAACTCCAAGGGGCTGTCCTTTCTAAAATAAGCAGAATGGCTTAGGTTGAGAGGCCTGAAGAAATGGCTCCAGATCTTGTTCATTGAGAATAAGTTCAACTTTCCTGTCTGTTGGCACACCTTTCTGCATGATTGCTTAGCTGTTTGCATTGCAGGGTTTGGGGGGATGTGTGTGTCAGGCTGATTTGCAACCTGCATTAAGGACTAAATCAGACACTTTATACTAACCTTTTCTGCTGCATTATTCTTTTCCATTATTGGAAGCTGTAAATATTTCACGACGGTCCTTGAGGCTTTTATATGCAGTGCAAATAATAAATATTTCCTGTGGCTCGTCCACCTGGAATGGGCTGTCCTAACTCTACTGCATTTATTGACAGATAATCTGCTATGACTTAAGCTTTCAGAAAAAGCTGAATTACACTTGTTTTGCTGTCTGAACACGGTTTAGAGAGATGGGGCTAGAAGGCACATGTGGTTGAACCGACGACTGCTGACTGCGTGGAGAAAGTCATTATTACTTAAGGCTACCTTTCTGTTAAAGAGTAGGACTCCCTACTGGTGATCTTATCTGTATTGAAATGACCCTAGGCAAACATGAAGCAAATCAGGTGCCAAATAAGGTGCTTTATTTAGTTTTTGTCACTGCTGACTGTGAGAATTTTGCAGTGTGCTGTATATGTGGAACTCTGCATTTTTAGAGTAAATAACCAACAAGCTACGTGGTGTCCCTTGTATTTAAACTCAGTGGCAGGCAGTGCGTACTGAAGTTCTTTGGACCTTAATTTCTGTTATGTTCTTTGATGTTTTTAGTTCTGTGAGGCTCTCCAAGCTGAAATGTTGTAGGAAGAACATTATTTTAAAAGCACGAGGAGGGCATAAAATTGGAAAATGATGTAACCAGTTCTCCTGAGAAGCTAATTTACTTGAAAGCTTGTTTACTCAGACATTGCTAGGGTTTTCTGTATTGTGCTTTTTTGGAGAGATTTCTCAAAGCAATAAAATGTCTTTCTGTGTCTCTGTTTAGGACTGGCAGCCTCCATTTGCTTGTGAAGTACAAAGCTTTCGTTTCACTCCGCGAATTCAGCGCCTGAATGAACTGGAGGTGAGCTTGTCCACTCTTGATACAATGTTGTGTTTGCTCTGGAAGCAGTAGGTCTCCTTGCTGGACATTTGCATTTTGGCAGGTTTCTGGATGGGGGAGACGTTAGAAATCCATAGACCACATCAGTGTTTATACTTGGCGCTGGCAGGGTTCATGTAAAATAACTCTCCACGGCATTGAGGAAAGTCTGGTTTGTATTTTATTACCCCAAATAACCACAAGATTTTTTTTCACATTCAACTGGAAACATCTAAAATGAATGCCAAGTACCATGTTCTTTAGTAAGAAGAGCCAGTGTCTAGCCTTGAGAGCTTCACAGGCAAATGATTTTTTTTTTTTTTTCTTTGTTAATATATTTACTGTTCTGAAACTTCTGGATATATTATGTTGTCTTGTTAATGCCTTTTAAAGCGTAAAGTGAGCTTATTTATTTGTAATCTTACTGCAGTTGATTCATTTCATGGTTCAAAACTCTATGGGAACTTTCTTGAAAGTAGAAGGAGTCCCATTCTGCCCTGGTGTTTTGTAAGCCTTGTTCTGCTCCTACACCTAAATGTGATGTATCTTTTGTATCCCTTTGGGAAGGGATTTGAGTTCTCCAGAAATACTCGAGGGAGGAGGTCCTTCTGCATGGTTAAAGCATGTATAAAAACAGTTTGTAACTCTCCCCCCTCCAATATACATCTTAATAATGGCTCTTGTGTTTCTCCCTGAAATGCTGATTTTTCATGAGGATGGCATTTTGGTTTCAAACCCAGAAGTTCTTAGTTAGGAGTTTGGTTTATAGACTTCTGAATGCTGAGGGGGGAAAAAACCCCCAGATTTTTTGTTTGCAAAGATCTTTCTTTATATCAGTATTTCTAGGGTTTTCTATGTGAATAAATATAACTTACTTGCTGAGTTGCACTTCAGAGATATAAAGAGTGTAAGAACATGTCATATGTTTTCTCAGGACTGTAGGGTGTTTTTATGCATATTTTGGGATGTGCACATTTGTCTTCCTTTATTGACTGCAGGCAATGACAAGAGTGAAGCTTGACTTCTTGGATCAGTTAGCAAAATTTTGGGAACTCCAAGGATCCAATTTAAAAATTCCTGTGGTGGAGAGAAAAATACTGGATCTCTATGGTCTCAGCAAGGTGAGTAAAGAGTTGGTCAGACAGGGGTATTGTTTTGCATTCAAGCTTGAGAAGCCAAACAGGGAAGGCTTATTATACAGCATTGATCTCATCAATACAGAGATGAAATAGGAGAGTGGAAAAATACAATAAACTTATATTTTTAATTGAGTGGTTGTGTCAGAGATATCAAGCACAGTTATATCAGTCGCCTTTGCTTGGTTTCTGTACATCATGTGTTTGTTATCTTGCATACAGCTTGAACATCCTGATGTCAGCTGGCCACTTGCTTTCTACTTCTCATTTTTTACATGAGGGTGAGCTACAGGAGTTTGAAATGAGTTTGAGAAAGCAGAGGTTCACTTAAATGCAGTTCAGGTCCTGACCTAGCTCTGCCATGAACTTTTGTAATTGCTCCCTTCTGTCTCCCAGTATATGCTTTTACATGACATAAATATGCATCTTTGAGGCTTTATAATGTCAGCTTCTGGAATAATTCTTGTAATTAAATTCCAAAACAGGTTAGGCTTAGTGGTTGCTAAAATTTTACACTACTATGATTGTGTTTTCTGTGTTTTTCACAAAGTTTGCACACAAATAAATTAGTTTTTTTGAATTTGCTTTTGCACTGGCAAAATCCATGCACTGTTATAAACTTTCCTGCTAAGGATGAGTTTGTCATCTAAGTGGGTAGATTTTCTTCTTGCAAGGTGAGGAATTAAGGTAATTCTGGTGCTTCTGGCTTAGAGCATCAGTTTCCATTCCTCATCAAGGTTTCTAAGGAAAGTAAAAATGTAGAGATAGGAATTGATATTTTTTAAAATTCTTTTTTAAGTAAAGAAATCAGTGTCTTTTGGACAGTCTGGAACTGATGGTAAAATCTATCTTAGGGGTACTGAGAAATGATCAGGTTACTGTTAAGAGAAGATTTTAGTTGCCTGCAGATGACACAGGTCTAAGCTTATTTACTTAGTGCCTCCTCTGGCCTTTTTTTTTTGCACAGGTAATTTCAGAAATCAGTGTTTCCTGGAGATTTTGAAGTTCATTTGAAATTTAGGAGTACTTGATGTAAAAATGGCTTTTCTAGTAGTTTCCTCTATGTAGGATTTAAAATCAATAATGCTGCTGTTTGATCTAACTGTAACTATCCCTGATTATGGAAGCAACCAAAATTTAGTAATTCATCACTGTCACAATTCCACTTTTGAATTTACCTCAGCTGTAAATTTCACTCCAGCAACAAAACACTTTTGCATTGAAGTTTCTGACAGTCTGTGAAACAGTAAACATGCATAAAGAAATGTAAGGCAAGGCTACACTGTGGAGATGCTATTAGTGTTACAATGATACCATTGAAATGAAAATCTATTTGGGTTTTAAGCTATTTGGTAGTGAAACTGCACACAATGGAAATATGGCCAGTGATTCTAAGGAAGCAACTCGTGCTGCGATGGTCATTGCTTGGAGGCAAATGGTTTGGGTTTTGTTCTATGTACATACTAGTTACATGGAAGCAGTGATAGTTCTGTATGTGAACTACTAGACTTAAGCCAGTTGAAGTCAGGTATAAAAATTGGGCTGAGTTAATTTGAAAGGTAGATTCAACAAGGCCAAGTGTAAGGTCCTGCACCTGGGTAGGCACAATCCCAAGCACAACTCCAGGCTGGGTGGGGAATGGCTGAGAGCAGCCCTGANTGTCCCTGCCTATGGCAGGGGGTTGGAACTGGATGATCTTTGAGGTCCCTTCCAACCTAAACCATTCTATGATTCAGTTTCCTCTGTTTTTACAGCAGCCTGACTTTTCCATTCAGAGTCTTGTGAGAGTGTCTGTAACTGTAGTTGTGAGCTCCTACACTCACTTCTGTCTGGGGTTTGTCAGAATGGGCTTCACTTCTAGCCAGACTTGTGTTTTGCATCAGAATGCAAGTCTGTTGGGAATTAACTTTCCATTTGTTGTGCTGGTGGGATTTGTGTTCTTTCCAACACATGGTAAACCTTAACTGTCCACCTTCTCCTGTCTGGGACTGTGCAACTTAGAGTTGCTAGGAAGACTGTCATATTGAATTTATTGAGTAATGAAAGTAATTGTTTATTATTAAAGCAGTAGTCCATCAGGAAACAAAGACTAAATTCAGGAGTTTGTCACTTTTTAATATTTGATTGGTTTAGTTGATTCTTGGTATATGCAAGAGCTGCTCAACACCCTTAACTTTTTAATTTGTGTTTCAGATCGTTGCCAGCAAAGGAGGCTTTGAAGTAGTTACTAAGGAGAAGAAATGGTCTAAAGTGGCAAGTCGACTTGGCTACCTGCCAGGAAAAGGCACTGGGTCGTTACTCAAGTCTCATTATGAACGAATCTTGTACCCCTATGAGCTCTTCCAGTCTGGGGTCAGCCTTATGGTACGGTGATGCTTCTTCATGATGTGAAGAGGGGACCCAAACTGCATGTAGAATGCTATTTATTGCTGCATGTGGAACTAGAACATAGGGTCTATGCTTTTGGAAGCTTTAGCTGTGTAAACAACCCTACAGCCACCCTCCTGCTTACCTGTGACAGAGCAGTGCTAGTAGCTGGAGCGTGGCATTGTGTGGTTGTTTTCTGATAGCCCTTTTTTTAGCGCTGAGGCCAGTCTTAGTGGGAAGGAAAACAGGGCAAATAGATGTTATTTGGAAGGATATCTGTCTTTGTGAGCTTGAAATTGCTTCCTTTCTTAAAGAGTGTGTAGATTAACTGGTCTCTTGTCCAGATGGCCTGTGGAATGCTGTGCGATTTCACTCCTCCTGTTTCTCAGCAGAGTGTTTCACAGCCCACGGAATGATTGACACTGCCTGATTGATCGACCTGGTGTTCTGTGTTGTGACCCTTTAGGGCATCCAGAAGCCAAACCTGGACCTTAAGGAAAAAGTGGAGGTTGAGGAGGTCAGCTCAGATGCCCAGGTTTCCCCAAAGCAGGCTTCACGGATGAACGTTGTGCTGAAGAGGACCAGGCGCGTCAAGTCCCAGGTACAGAGAGAGCAGATCTGTGCTCTTCCACCACTGCAGCAGCACTGGCAGTGCAGTGGCTTTTGTTTGGCTGTGGGAGCCTGCTCAAAAGCACAACCAGAAAGCAGCCTTTGTTTAAATAAAATCTAGAGAAGGATGTCTCTTTGGGGCCTGATTTGCTTATGGTAGCTGCACTATGTGACTGAAAATGTTGAAAAACTGCTTTTTGTTTATGACAGTTGGCCTGGCTACCTTTGTAGTTAATCTCTGTGAGAACTAAACAGATAGAAAGCTCTTTGTGAGATGATGATGATGAAAATTCTGCTCATGCAGAGCTGAAAATGTTTTACAACTCTTCCAGATATACCTATTAGTTGATACAAATACGTTTAGATAAGCCCTTCTTAATTGTGGGAATTGCACTTGAGAATTCCCTCAAGCTGGACAGACTGGTTTGCTGAAGAAACAAAACAGGAGTTCCACAAATTTTCTACTGAACAGCAGTTTCTTTTCTTCTGGATTGGTGGTACTGTAAGAAATTCTGCTCTTCCACTATGTGGTATTAAATCCTGGGAGTATCCTCCAGTGAATCTCAAACTGAATCTACACTCTTTTAACTACTGTATCATTAGAAATAATCTTGAAGCCTTGTCCTGATGGCTCCGTTGCTTCTGTTACATTACTTAAAGCAGGCCTTCACCTTTTGGCAGAGCTGTCTGTTGCTAGCAGCATCCTACAGCCCTTCACAACACAGCTAGTAGCTCCCTGCTGGCCTGTCAGCAGAACATGGGCAAAAGCTAGATTTATATGCAATAAACTTATTACTTGCTTGATTCCACTCTAGTCTGTCTTTAGGCACCAAAAAGTATTTTCAAATGCTCTTAAGCTGTTTTTTTTTTTTTCAAATGCATCTTACTTATCACTGAGATCATTTGAGTATCCTTTGTAAACCTTCATCTTTTTCTCTGATGACATGACTGATTTAGACTAAACTGCTTTTTTAAGTCTCTTTACTCCACTTACTGAAACTGACTTGATGTTATTTATCATAGCCACATAACAATGCATCTGTCCCTGGCCGTGGTCTTACCAGATCTCTCAAACCCTCTATTGTCAGTGAGCTGTCCAGAAAAGCTGAGAATGGTGCAGGAACTGAAGTGGTCATTTGTTCTGTGGAATTCTGGGGAATTTGACAAAGCTTGTGGAATAATGCTGGTGTGGCCTTTCTCCTAATTTCAGTGTCATCATATTGTATTAGGATCCTGTGGAATCTTGTCTTCTGCTGATTTCAGTAGAGTAATGGTTCTTGTTTTTCCTGGTTGGGAAAAAAAATGATTGTGTGGTGATTGTAGCACAGTGTATCTGCTTCATTTCAGTTAAGGGACTGCATTTCAGAAAGGAGAGAGTTGATTTTACTTGGATCATCTGCAAAAAGTACATTTATATATGTATTTAAATGTTTTTCATTAGGCTTGTAGTCATCATTTTTAAACATTAGAGTTATTAAAATGGCTGAAATGAGTCTTTCAGCGCAGAAAAGAATCAAGCTACTTGCTTAAACAAAAAAAAAATTACTTTTTTGGCTGTACTGGAAGCTATGTGTGGCTCTCTGAAGTCAACTCTGAAACTGTACTTAGAAACTGAGGCTTGTTCTCAGGAGCCCCAAATGGTGCAACTGTAAATATCTGGAGAAGGCTCAGAAGTGGTTCCAGTTTTCAGGACACCTCCTTATAGACAGGACTCTGCTTACTGTTAGAAGTGCTTGTCTGGAACTGGCCCAGAACTGATTGTCTCAATCACAGAGTCGCAGTGGCCTTCAGAGAACAGGTAATATGCAAATCATGTGAAAAGCTGCTAGCTAAATGTCATTCTGCCCTAGCTGCTACACCTGAAGGCTTTGTGTGCAGTGTGCTGAGCAGCCCAGGGCCTGGGTAATGAGCATGAATTACTGCACTGACCCCTGCATCTCAGGATAGTTCCACAAGTACTTTTCAGGGACACTTTGCATCTTGCAGATCACAGGGGTTGAGGGGTTGGAAGGGACCTCTGGAGATCTTCCAGTCCAACCCCCCTGCCAGAGCAGGAGCAGAGAATCTAGTACAGGTTGCACAGAGCTGGAAAGGCTCCAGAGGAGGAGACTCCACAATCTCTCTGGGCAGCCTGTGCCAGTGCTCTGGGACCCTTCCAGTCAAGAAGCTCTTCCTCATGGTGAGCTGGAACTTCCTGTGCTGTAGTTTCCATCCATTGCTCCTATGCCAAGGCACAACTGAGCAGAGACTGTCCCTGTCTCTCCCTTCCTGACCCCCAGCCCTCAACTATTTATAGACATTTATTAGATTGTCTCTAAGTCTTCTCTTCATCAGACCAAAAAGCCTCACATCCCTCAGCCTCTCTTCATCAGGCAGTGGTGCAGCATCCTTGTAGCCCTCCCTTGGACTCTCTCCAGTAGATCCCTGTCCCTCTTGAACTGGGGAGTCCAGAACTGGATGCAGTATTCCAGGTGAGGTCTCATCAGGGCAGAGTAGAGGGGCAGGAGAACCTCCCTCAATGTGCTGGCTACACTATTCTGAATACACCCTAGGATCCCATTGGCCCTCCTGGCCACAAGGGCAAGATAACTTACCTAAGAATGGGTAATGAATAAGAAAGCATAAATATCATAATCAGCAATAAACAAAGATCCTCTGTAATAGAAGCAGGTGGTAGGCTTTAAAAAGTAAACCTGAATTTCTAGAAAAAGTGAAAAAATTAAAACCAGAATAATTCTCCATCATGAAAGATAGGTTGAGAATTTTTGTATCCTGCAATCAGCTGTCAGTTGAATACATGGTTTCTGAATAGAAGAGGACAACAAAAAGTAGAATCAATTCAAATTAGGAAATGAAAATTTCCTTATGGCAAGTTTAAATTTAGGAGAGGGTTAAAAAAGAGATGACCTGTTAGGGTATATTTTAATTGGTAAGGGATTTGTCTGACAAGGTTATTTCTACAGGGTCATTTCTAGTACTGAAATGCAGTATTAGGGGGAAAAAAAGTGAATTAATGTCCTTTTCAGAGGATATTAGTGTCCAGGGGATTTTCTGAAGAATTGAAAAAAATTTTAAGTAATATAGCTGCTTGCAGGTTTCTTTTTACAAGTGTATCTGATTGCAGAATAAGAGAATTGGTAAAGTAAGCTTCCATTTTTTCTACTGTGAAAGATTTCCTTCCATGGGAGCAGTTATGTAAAACAAAAGAACTCTGTGTTGTGCTGACAGGTGCTCAGAAATTGTAAATATATTGATTCTTGCTTGTAACTATTCTGGTCTTGTGCATTGGGGATGGGATGGTGAGGACGCAAATGATTTAAGGTTGTTTGCTGACAATACCAAACTGGGAGGCTTGACTGAGGCACTTGGAGGCTGTAAGGCCATTCAGTGAGACTGAGAGCTGGGCAGAGAGGAACTTAATGAGGGTCAGCAAGAAGTGCAGAGTCCTGCACCTGGGAAGGAACAATAAACTGCACCAGTTACAGGTGGAGAAGGACCTGGGAGCGCTGGTGGGCAGCAAGTTCTTCATGGCACAGCAACGTGCCCTTGTGGCCAAGACAGCCAATGGGATCCTGGGGTGCATTAAGAGGAGCGTGGCCAGCAGATGGAGGTTCTCCTCCCCCTCTACTCTGCCCTAGTGTGACCTTACATTCAGTTTTGTGCTCCCCAGTTCAGGAGGGAGAGGGATCTACTGGAAAGAGTCCAAGGGCGGGCTACAAGGATGCTGAAGGGACTGGGGCACTGCCTGATGAGGAGAGGCTGAAAGCCCTGGGACTGGTCAGTCATGAGAGGAGAAGGCTGAGAGGGGATCTGATCAATGTCTATAAATAGCTGAGGGCTGGGGGTCAGGAAGGGAGAGACAGGGACAGCCTCTGCTCGCTTGTGCCCTGGCAGAGGACAAGGGGCAAGGGATGGAAACCACAGCACAGGAAGTTCCAGCTCAACATGAGGAAGAACTTCTTGACTATAAGGGTGATGGAGCAGTGGCACAGGCTGCCCAGGAGGTGGTGAAGTCTCCATGTCCTACTTTTAACAACAGAAAAAAGATGGTGTGTGAATCCAGTGGAGCTGAATCATGTTGTTAGGATTCACCCATGTTCAAGAAAAGCCTTTGGGTTGTACTGTCAGTTGAGGTGGTGAGAGAAACAAAAAAATGTCTGCATCCTTCAGGAGAGAAGAGCTGAGAATGGAATTGCAGTTTAACAAAGTTAATTTTATTTATGGAAAATACAAGTGTAAAAGTGTGATGCACCTTTGCATTGTTAGGAATGAGGAAAGGGCAAGAAATGCAAGATGACTGCTTCCATGCAGTCACAGTTTTGACTGTGCTGTTCTTATATGGCCTTCAATGACACCACCAAAAGACTTCTGAATGCTTTTGATATGCACTCTTTAAGCTGTTAGTGTCATAGCAGAGTTCACAAGGTTACATAGGAATCTGATTTTTAAGTATTTTGATACACAACCTGTTCTTTTTGAAAGCTCTAGCTTTTTTCCTCCCAAGCAGGGATAGACTTAGAGGGATCCATGGGCAGGGATACCTTTCACTTGATCAGGATGCTCAAGGCCTCATTCAGCCTGGCTGTGAACACCTCCAGGGAGGAGGCATCCATGACTTCTGTGGACAGCCTGTTCCAGTGTCTCACCACTCTGGCTGTAAAGAGTTTTTTGCTGGTGTCTAGTCTAAATCTGCCCTCCTGAAGCTTCAATCCATCCTTCTCATCCCATCTCTACAAACCCTTATAAAAAGTCCCTTCCCTCATGTTGAATTGTTCATCCTCCTCCTCGAGACTGCTCTGGAGGCATTCCTCACCCAGCCTGTATTTGTGCTTAGGATTGCCCTGACCCAGGTTTACGACCTTGTGCTTGGCCTTGTTGAACTTCATGAAGATTGTCTTGGGCCTACCTTTAAGCCTGAGCAACTCCCTCTAGCTGCCCTTCCTTCCCTCCAGCATGTCAGTCGTGCCACATGACATTATCCACACACTGCTGCTGCACTCAGTGCCACTGCCCATGGCACTGACAAAGATGTTCAACAGCACTGGTCCATGTAGCCACCTCTGAGCGATGCCACTTGCATTTCCAGGAAGGCTGGGGAGGGACTATTGACAAGGTCTTACAATGACAGGATGAGGAGGAATGGGTTTCAACTGGCAGGGGGGAGATTGAAACTGGATGTTAGGAAGAAGTTCTTTACAGTGAGGGTGGTGAGACACTGGCACAGGTTGCCCAGGGAGGTTGTGGCTGCTCCCTCCCTGGAGGGGTTCAAGGCCAGGTTGGACGAGGCCTTGAGTGACCTGTGCTAGTGGGAGGTGTCCCTGCCTATGGCAAGGAGTTGGAACTAGATGATCTTTGAGGTCCTTTCCAATCTAAACCAGTCTATCATTATGACATTGAGCCACTGATCACAACTGAGTGTGAACAGCCAGCCAGTGGCCCACTCCTTAAGTCCACGCTTCCCATGCATGATAGGTGTATTTTCTGTGGAAAATAACAAGTATTAGCAGTAAGTTACTTGAAGTTAACCTTGTTGTAATTACATTTACTGAGATCTTTTAAGAGGAGTGAATTTCAGGAGCAAGACTGCAAATGATGATTTAATGGCCTTCTCTATTAGCTTAGAAAGCTTTTTTTTCAGAGTATAAGGAAGCAACAAAACCAGCAAGGTACAATATAAAAACAGCATTGCAGATAAAAACAGAACATGGAGGTTCTTGCTGCTGTTAGGTTTGTGGCAACAGTGTGGAGACGAATGGAGAACAGGGAGAAGTTCAGTTGAACACAACACTTCAGGAAACAACAATAGTAGGGGCTTGGAATTGTCTCCTAATGATGTTTCCATCTCTGATTTTGAGGTTGCAAGGGCACCATGAGTAGCTTGGTTTCAAGAGTGGTGTGCTTAGCGTTTCATTGTGAACTTGGGAGCAGGTTGGAACTCAAGAGTGTCTGCCCAAGGACAAAATCCCTTTTGAAACAGTGCATGTGGTAACATCCAAAACTTGACTGAAACATGGTGATTGTGGAATGTACTAGTCTGGCATTCTTCTTATTTTCATTTCTTTTCTGAATGTCAAACCTTGTTCTCTTACCTGCTGTGTAAGTAACTGTAGCTTACCTGTAATCCAAACTGGGACAAGCTGGAACGAAAATGCTGCCTCTTGTTCCATTTGCATTTGTTCATTGACTTTAGAAACAGAAAATTGTCTTCTCGTGCTTCCTTTTTCTTTCTCTTGATGAGCTGAGTTTGTGTTAAGAGTAAGGTATAAATAAATTCTGAAGAGATCTGGAGGGGAAATACTGATGGCTTGTGCTGATGTGGTCTTGTTTGTAGGCGGAGGCAGGAGAAATGAGTAGAAATACTGAACTCAAGAAGCTGCAGATCTTTGGAGCTGGACCCAAGATGATGGGACTGGCATTGGGAGCAAAGGAGAAAGAGGGTAACTAACTCTTGGGCTTGTTGCTTTATAAAGTAACGAGGCTGTTAAATCTTTCTGCATGTCTCTAGAGACAGTGTTAAGTAAGCAAATAATTGTAACTGGAAAAAGAAAACAGCCCAGTATTGTAGGGTTTCATTCACAGTGTCACAGGGCACTTCCTGCAACCTGGCATGGTGTATTGGGTAGTAACAGTAACAATTCACAGAAATCACAGAAACATTCTAGTTGGAAAAGACCCCCAGGATCTGTTATCCCTGCTCTACAAAATTCACCCTTAAACCATATCCTCAACTACCACATCCACATGGCTTTTAAATGTATCCAAGGTTTGTGACTCCACCACCTCCCTGGGCAGCCCATTCCAATGCCTGACCACTCTTGCTGGGAAAAAAAATGTTTCCTAATGTCCAGTCTAAATCTCCCCAGTTGCAGCTTGAGGCCATTCCCTCTTGTTCTGTCACTATTTACCTGTGAGAAGAGACCAGCAGCAGCCTCTCCACACCCTCCTTTCAGGTAGCTGTAGACAATTAAGCAGCTGTTGCATGAACTGAGTGACTGGAAGGGAAACTAGGGTTTGGCAGTGCTGAAACTAATTCTGAGTGTAAGTCACTCTGTTTTGTAAGGCAACTGCCATCATAGGAGACTAAGCAAACCATCTTTTCCTGATCTCCGTTTGCTCAAACTTGGCCAGGTATAACAAGGCACTTCTGCTTTCTTTAGCCACTCAGGTTGTTTTTGATAGGAAAGGCAGGAAACCAGGCTGAGCATCTGTTTTGTTTTTGCAAGTTAAATGTCTCTTGATGTGATATTAATACCATTGACCTGCATTTCACTTGAAGATGAGGTGACACGGAGGCGCAAGGGAACCAGATCAGAGGCCTTTGGGATGCAGATGAGGCAGCGCAAGGGAACGCTCTCTGTAAACTTCGTAAGTCTGATGCTTTTGCTGTGATTTCTCATCATCAGAAACTGATGTGGTGGTGTTTTTCTTGTAAAACACTCCCCCAACCCTCCCCAAAAAAGACAAATTATGGGAAGAATATCTATTTTAAAAAATCTGTACTCTAGGTGTCTGTTTGACCCTTTTGGACAGGAAGAATGTTGCAAGCTCAAGTTTCTTGCTTATGATGGGTTTGAGGGCTTTGTTTTGCCACACACTTCTTGCATGCCTTCAGTTGCCACTTCCTATTTGAGCTCCCCTTTGTAGAACAATGCTAGTATTGCTTCCTTAAAAGATATTTTGACGTTCCTCTGGTAATTCAGAAGGATTTTTTTCAGCAGTTCCAGCTTTGATGTCTTTTCTGGCTTGAGCTGAAACGTTATTAAGATTCAAGAACCCCTGAGAGGGAAAATGAAATGTTTAGCAGTCTGATGTTTGACCATGAAAAAGAAGTATATGGTATTTCTTAATGTCTTTCACAGCACTTTTCACTTTTTAAGCATAAAATTCAGTGCGTGTATGCCACCATGAATGAGGATGGTGTGCTTTTAATGACTGAAGAATTGGACTCTCTGCTACTAATTCAGCCTGTTTGTTTTTAAGCCTGAGAACACTTACAAGAGCTGAGTTTAAGTGTCAGCCATAGAAGGCCAAGACAACCAGAAGTCACAGAATCACAGAAGTGTCAGGGCTGGAAGGGACCTCAAGGATCATCCAGCTCCAACCCCCTTGCCATGGGCAGGGACACCTCACACTGTATCAGGTTGTCCAGAACCATATCCAGCCTGGCCTTAACACTTCCAGGCATGAGGCTTCCACCACCTCCCTGTGCCAGTCTCTCACCACCCTCGTGCCGAAGAACTTCTTCCTAACATCTAATCTGAAGCTTCCCTCCTCTAGCTTGGATCTATTCCCCCCAGTCCTATCACTACTTGACACCCTAAAAAGTCCCTCCCCAGCTTTCTTGTACCTCTCTTCAGACACTGAAAGGCCACAATAAGGTCTCCTTGGAGCCTTCTCCTCTCCAAACTGAGCAGCCCCAACTCTCTCAGCCTGTCCTCACAACCGAGCACCTCCAGCCCTTTGATCATCCTCGTGGCCCTTCTCTGGACACGTTGCATAGTAACCATATTTTTATATGTGGAAATAACTTCTGGGGAAAAAAAATGTAGGAGACATTGGGTATTTAAAAAATAGGTCATTGTGACCAATTGTGTGGTTTGAGTTTTTTTGGAAAATTGTACTACTGAGTATAAAATGTCCCTAAGCTTTGTAAGTATTGTGACTGTTTGGTTTAAATATGCTTTAATTTAAAACCATTTTGTCTATGGTTTCAGAGCCATAGACAGAACTGGATTTGCTTACTCTTCCCATTGACTCTTCTTTGTGAAAAAGTGAAAATCCTGTAGTAGCAAAACTACTGTTTTGGAACTTCATTGCTGCAACTCTGATCTTGTGAAGTTCTGTGACTCCATATTGCTTGGTTCCACACTTTCGGTGTTTTGATGAGAGTTCTTCAAAGAAAGCAGGCTTTGAAGGGCTAAGGTGATACATTAGCCTTGTGTAATTTAGGTCTGAAAAATACTGCCCTGCCTTTCTGTTTATATTTCTCCCTCATTAATTTTACTGTGAAATTCTACTGGTGAAATGAGGTGCACCTTTTTATTCCCTTCCCCCTGAGAAATAACACACATCATCACAGGCTTACTGTGTTTTCTTACAGTGGCTGGGAGGCTTATTTATGATTGTGTAATCACAGATCTGCTTGTTGTGAAGACAGATTTCCTTGCAGTCTTTGTATTTGGCAAATCATTACTTGGGCTGACAGAAACATACAGTGTGTGCTCATATCAATTTGGAGAGAAGAAAGTAGTGTGGAGTCATAGGTAACTAGTGAGTNGGGCACGTTGCTGTCCCAAGCATAACTTGTTATGGTCCCTCTCCACAGGGCTGCTTTCCAGCATAGGACAGGCTTCTCTTACAAGCATCATTTTAAAACAGCTTTAGTTTTGGGAAGAGAACCTGGCAATATCTGCTAAAGTACCTCCCTCTCGAGTATTTGCAACAAAAGCAACTACATTAGGTGTTGTAGACAGATTTCACCAGGGTGAGCATGTGGATGATCTGTTTTTAAGAAGGGAGAATTGATCTATTTCTTACCAGAACTGCATTCTTCTTAAAAATTATTCAGGAAGGCTGAGCAATCTTCAGAAGTGTATTGCTGCATAGCTGGGAAGCTGCAAGCTTCACCGAGCTGGTGTAACTGAGATGGAGTCAACATCAAATATTTAACACAACTATGAACCTGTCAGCAGAAAAGCAATGTTTTGGTGACATCTAATGAAAATAACAGACCTCCAAAACCCAATCCCACCACTTCTGGTATTTTGAGCTGTGTAAGGGGAAGCATTGCATAGCCTAAGATTTCCCAGTGACTGGAGTTGTAGCAGAAATTGGACCATGTTGTTAATAACAGGAACTTCATGAATAACAATTTATGCATCAGATGCTTTTTAAACTGTGGCCAAGTAATACAGGATTTCTTCGTTTAGATTGTTACAGATCTTCAGTGCTATATTAAATGTTTATATGAAGTTAAAAGTTCTCTGGACAAAAAGCAACAACATCAACAACAAAAATTATCAAAAGGCTTCATTTGTTTTTCTTTGTCCCTCAGAATATCTCCTAGTGAGTGTTATTCTTGTTGAGAGAACATCTTGGACAGACACCTGCAAAATTTATTTGCTATTGTATTGGTATTAATACTTTTCTCTGATAACTTGGATTTTTTTTTAATCTTTTTTTTTTTGAGAAGATTGGAAAATTTCGATACCTTTACAGGCATTTCCCTTCCCTTTTGGGTTTTTGGATTGCAGTCTGTGGGTCCGTGGGGTCTCTTAGCTGCTCTTTTCCATTACAGAGACAGTCACTGTGCCATTGCAAATTATGATATATCTATGGTTCTGGAGTAGTTGTTGGAGATATTCCTCAGCTATGTGCTCTTTCTAGGGATTTAGTTTTGTTTTCCATGATAGAGGCTCAAAGAGAGGGAGAGCACAACAATCTGAAAACTGCAAGCCTCTTGTGCCTAACTCCAATGAAATTCTGCTTTGAGTTCTATAGAAAATGGTTGCCTAACTCAACTGTCAGTTAGCAGTACCCAAAGTCCAACTGCTTCCCACATATGACTGCTTTGGGAAACTAAGGCATAATTGTTCACTATCAATGCTTCTCAAAACCCAGAGGAAACTGTAGATGATCACGTATTGGACTAGGACTATCCTAGAAGGCATATTCTGAATGAAGAAATTTATAACAACTCTTTTTTTTTTTGTCTATTTTCTCCCCAGGTTGATCTGTATGTTTGCTTGTTCTGTGGCAGAGGAAATAATGAGGATAAACTATTACTCTGTGATGGATGTGATGACAGCTATCACACTTTTTGCCTGATTCCTCCTTTACCTGATGTACCCAAGGGTGACTGGAGGTGTCCCAAGTGCGTTGCTGAGGTACAGTTCAATAACAAGTTGAGCTTTCCATGTGTGCCTGTGTTCCTGGAAAGATCAGAAGAGCAGTTCAATTTGATGCTGTTCCTTCTGGGTAGAAGACATAGATTTATTTGGAAAGTTGTCAAGATGAGCTGTGAATCCCCAGCTACTCTTGGTTGATGAGCCATGAGGAGAAAGAAATGTTCCTTTCAGAGTTTCCACATACTTTCTTTGTTATATGACATTGTGACAGCTAAAACTTTGCATTTTTATGCTAAGAGCTGAAACTGGATTTGATAAGCTGCTAGGGGAAAAAATGAGGGTGAGTAGTGGGATTGTGGTAGGTGATTCAGCGTGGTGGTAAGGCATTTTGTGAACTGAAGTGATCCAAGTATGCAGTGTGGGCATAACAGGGGGCTTTGCTTGTTGGGAATTCATTATGGCATTGTTGAGACCAGCTTGTAGCAGAAAGTGAAAGAAATAACCTAGAGAATTGCAACTGCTTTATATTTGGTTTAGACTAAAAGGAACTGATGAGGCTCTGAAAGTGGAAGCTAGCTGAATTTCCTTGTTGAAAAAAGAACTACCAGGTTCCATGAGATGACTGATCAGCATCCTGGAGGCATCAACCATCATTTGATTGGCTTGATGTTTGTCTAAAGAAAACAAAATTTACAAGCTCGAGAAATTAGAATCATAGCATAGTAAGGTTGGAAGGGACCTCAAGGATCATCTAGTTCCAACCCCCTGCCATAGGCAGGAACAGCTCCCACTAGAACAGGTCACTCAAAGCCTCGTCCAACCTGGCCTTGAACACCTCCAGGGAGGGAGCAGCCACAACCTTACTGGGCAACCTGTGCCAGTGTCTCACCACCCTCACTGGAAAGAACTTCCTCCTAACATCCAGTCTAAATCTCCCCTCTGCCAGTTCAAACCCATTGCCCCTTGTCCTGTCATTACAAGACCTTGTCAATAGTCCCTCTCCAGCCTTCCTGTAGCCCCCTTCAGATACTGGAAGGCTACTGTAAGGTCTCCTGGCAGCCTTCTCTTCTCCAGGCTGCAGAGCCCCAACTCTCTCAGTCTGTCCTCACAGCAGAGCTACTCCAGCCATCTGAGCATCTTTGTGGCCTTCCCTGGACTCTTCCCAACAGTTTCATGTCCTTCCTGTGCTGGAGGCTCCAGAACTGTACACAGTACTCCAGATGGGGTCTGAGGAGAGCAGAGTAAAGGGGCAGAATCCCCTCCCTTTCCCTGCTGGCCACACTGCTCTTGCTGCAGCCCATGACTCGGTTGCTGCCTGGGCTGCATGCGCACACTGCCAAATTGATTGTGTCAATTCTGTATCGTAGCCAATGAGGTTAATCTGAGGCACGATTATTGCTAATTGAAAAATTGATAAATGCAGGATTCAGAGGGGGAAAGTTTCCAGTTTTTAAATCTGGAGCTGGCTTTAACTTCTTTAGACCAAGTTTTCTGCCAAAGCCACGCACGTGCACATGCACCTTTCCCTCCACATCCCCCACACCCTTCCTGGCTGTGGGCTTCTGCAGCCACAAAATGAAGTGGATCGTCTTGCTGCTCTCACCAAGACAGATTAGATTTGTCAGATATGCTCAGGGAAGTGCTGTTGTGAGAGAGGTGGAAATTCTTTGTTACAACCAAGGCAAAACCAACTAACCCTTTAGGCTGCTGCTCACAGGGTAGGTTAAGCTGCTTGTTTATTGTTCCCTTAAAAGAGAGCAACAAAGAAGTATTGACAAGCTACAACTATGCAATGTGGGGGCAGGTTAGAGACTATAGTAGTAACTAGAGTGACTGCAGGAGCTTAAGAATGTGGAAGTTCAGAAGAAATTTCACACAGAATCACAAAATGTTAGAGTTTGGAAGAGACCTCAAAAGCTCATCCAGTCCAATGCCCCTGCCAGAGCAGGACCATCTAGAGCAGATCACACAGGAATACATCCAGGTGGGTTTTGAATGTCTCCAAAGATTGAGGCTCCAGAACTTTTCTAGGCAGCCTCTTCCAGTGCCCTGTCACTTTCACAGTGAGACAAGTTTTTCCTTTTATTTACATGAAACCTGTGCTCCAGCTTGCACCCATTGCCCCTTGTCCTATTGTTGGATGAGCAGAGCCTGGCTCCATCCTCCTGACACTTTATAAATAAGTAAACATTAATGAGGTCACCCCTCAGGTTCCTCCAAGCCAAAGAGACTCAGCTCCCTCAGCCTTTTCTCCTTTAATTATCTTTGTGGCTCTCTGCTGGGCTCTTTCAAGCAGCTCCCTGAGATCCTTCTTGAACTTTGGGGCCCAGAACTGGACACGATAATTGAGACGCAGCCTCACCAGGGCAGGTAGAGAGGGAGGAGATGCACTCTTGACCTGCTATCTGCACCACTTCTAATCCAGCACAGGATGCCATTTGCCTTCTTGGCTACAAGAGCACATTGGTGGCTCATGGTCAACCTGTTGTCCTCCAGGACCCCCAGGTCCATTTCCCCTTCACTGCTCTCCAGCAGGTTAATCCCCAAGCCATGCTGGTCCACAGGGTTGTTCTTTCCAGATGCAAGGCTCCACACTTGCCCTTGCTGCATTTTATTAAACTTCTCCCCTCCCAACTCTCCAACCTGAATGACAGCAGAGCCTTCACTACTGCTGCTAGGGCAAACAAGTATGTTGTTATGCCCAAGGCAAATAAATATGCATGTAGGGACAAAACCAGGAAAGTTAAGGGGCCAAGTAAGTTGTTACTAGGAGGT
This sequence comes from Ramphastos sulfuratus, assembly GCA_013399055.1. Lineage (NCBI taxonomy): Eukaryota > Metazoa > Chordata > Aves > Piciformes > Ramphastidae > Ramphastos > Ramphastos sulfuratus. Next base: position 22,756 of record WBNM01024416.1, on the reverse strand, counting down.
AATGCAGAAGGTACTTGAAAACTTCTGGAAATACTTTGGAAGTAAGAGGAAGAGTGGAAAAAAACATAGCTGTGTTACATAATGGACAGTAAACAAATACCAGCAGAAAGATACTTGAAATGCTTAGTAGTACTTTGTGCCTCATTTTTTACTTGAAATGTTAATTGTGCACAGAAGCTTCATGTGCTGTTGATAGCAGGAGGCTGAAACAGAAGCTAAGAGGCATAGAGTAAAGGCCTCTTTACATGTATTCAGGTCACAGTTGTTTGGCAGTGTTTATAGATGTAGAACCTCCTGTTGCAGACTCTAGTTAAGAACTGCTTTGATAACCAGTGGGCATAGTCTAAGGATAGTTCCTCTAGAAGGGAAAGAAACTGCTGATCCCTTAAAATCCTTCCCAGTCATAGAATCATAGAATGATCCGGGTTGGAAGGGACCTCCAAAGCTCATCCAATCCAACCCTGTCTGCACTCAGCAGGGACATCCTCAACTAGATCAGGTTGCCCAGAGCCCTGTACAGCCTCACTCTGAATATCTCCAGGGATGGGCCCCAACCACCTCCCCAGGCAACCTCTTCCAGTGTTCCACTACCCTCATGGCAAACAACTTGTTCCTAACATCCAATCTAAATCTGCTTGGCTCTAGCCTGAATCCATTGTTCCTCGTCTTGACCCTGCAGGCTTTTGCAAACAGTCTTTCTGCAGCCTTCCTGTAGCCCTCTTCAGGTACTAGGAGGTTGCTATTAGGTCTCCCTGGAGCCTTCTCTTCTCCAGGCTGAAGATCTCCAGGTTCCTCAGCCTGACCTCATAGCAGAGCTGCTCCAACCCCCTGATCATTTTCGTGCCCCTCCTGTGGACCTGCCCCATCAGGTCCATGTCCTTCCTGTGTTGAGGGCTCCAGAGCTGGAGCTGCAGTCCTGTTTGTTTATGACTGACCAGCTAACCATCAGATAGTTCTGTCTTGTTTATGTTCAAATAAGTCTGATGTAGATAAGCATTGGTCAGATACAAAGGAGCAGAAAAGGACTGTTGAGGGGGGTAGGAGAGTAGTTGAAATGCCAGCTGGTGTTTTTTGACTTTTGAGTGGGGATGGAACAGTGTAAGCCTGGGAGGTGTTCTGTCAGGAGGGCCATGTCTGCTGCTAGCTGCATGGCATGTTTCAATTTCCTTCTCCCTTTTCACTTTATCACCACCGAATCAGTTGGTAATTTACTGGGTGGATAAGATGGATGCAGTAGCAGGGCTTGCTCTTGTGAGGTTGCTCAGCAGGAGTTTGGATCCAGTGTGCCTTGTGGCTGGCTGAACGCCTTGTGCACCGTTGTACTCTGACTGGCAGCGGTAGATGATGAAACTTTGCTTTGAACAAGAATGCAGAAGTGTGGAGCATTTGGGTTTACCATCTTAGATTAGCTTCTGTGCAATGAAGCCTCTCCTGTTTCCGTTGTGGCAGGACTTCCTCAGCTGGAAAAAGCACCCAAAACTTACTGCACTTGGTGAGGACTCACATGGACACTGGGGGGTGTTTTGCTAAAACTCTTAACAGTCATCATCTGCTGTTGGGAACAGTATTTTTTGTGTTCTGTCTCCTAGGAGTGCAACAAACCCCGAGAGGCCTTTGGATTTGAACAAGCTGTCAGGGAATACACTCTCCAGAGCTTTGGTGAAATGGCTGATAACTTCAAGTCTGATTATTTCAACATGCCAGTCCACGTGAGTTTCAACTTCTGTTGTGATTCCTCGTAGGAGAAAAAAGAGGTTTCAGCTGGTCCTGGGTTTTCACTGAATCATTTTAGCTTTGTTTAAAGAGCCCCCAAAGGATTCAAACATGTAAACATTGTTTAGCTTTCAGACATCTGGCCCCACTTCAGCTTTGTTTCCCCCTTTTCCTCTGATGGATCAATATCTTTATTGCTTGTTAGGGTGTACCATACTGCTGTACTCTGCAAAGTTCTTGCACTTCTTGATGAATTGAACTAAGTATCTTGTTCTTGCTTGGCACGGAGGTCTTAGTCCTGCCCTTGCTGTGCCATTTGCCTTTGTTTAGTCTGTTCAGAGGATAAATCATTGTTTTCTTCCCTGTTAAAAGCTTTTATTGTAGAAAAGTCAATAGACTGAATCTGTGTGATAATCACATGGTGCCTGGGGGCTAGTGGTGGTGGTGGGTGTGTTGCTTGGGGCGCTTGCGGTGGGTGTGTTGCTTGGGGCGCTTGCGGTGGGTGTGTTATGCATCTCAGCAGCATTTTTAAAGCTAGCATTTCTGCTTTGGCACACTTCACAATTCCACTATCCTGTGGACTGCGTGCAGCACCAAACTCCTATCTCGGGGTTCCTTAGTGATTTGTGGGCATTTTTGCTGAATCTTCTACCACGGAAGTACTCCAATTTGTGATACAGATTTGGGGTAGTGAGCAAAGCAAGGCATAAAGCTTATCTTACAAATAAGCTTCATAAATGAACGTGTCTAAGTAAGAGTTGTAGTGAGCTGTGTGAAGCCTGCAGTCTTGAGCTCAATTCTTTATGTGAGTTTCCTTACTGTTACTCAGAAATTCTGGTTGCTGCCCTGTGAAACAGTTTGGAATTTGCATGCTGTTCATCCTGCTTGCTGCCTGGCTGCTGCTGGCTGGCTCCTCCTCCCCTTCTTTTATATCTGTACTTCTGGTAACCCCATCTTGGTTTTGGTTCATTCCATCCCTTATGATGTGCCACCCTATTTCTATTACGTCGCAGCCACAATTAAGGAATACAGATCAAACTGTGTGGGTTTGGAGAGATTGAGGAGACACAGAGAGTGGCCTTGGTGTTTGAAAATTCACAGGGGATTAGTAAGGATTTATTGTTTAAATGATAACTTCTGTATTTTCTCTGCACATGGTCTTAGCATTCTTTCCACTTTCAGATGGTTCCCACCGAGCTCGTAGAAAAGGAATTCTGGCGCTTGGTGAGCAGCATAGAGGAAGATGTGATTGTGGAATATGGAGCTGATATCTCATCCAAGGACTTTGGAAGTGGCTTCCCAGTGAAGGATGGCCGAAGAAAGCTGATGCCAGAGGAGGAGGTGAGGAACAGGATATGTGAACTGACCCCATTCTTTGCTATGCATGAGATTCCACATTAAGAATTTAGATCAGAAATCTGAGTGGATCTTTTTCACAAAGAAATTGCTTAGGGCTTTTGCATGCACTTAACTCCACTTGAGCAGGGCATTAAGGCATAAGGCTTCCAGGACACCTTATAGTAGCCTTCCAGTATCTGAAGGGGGCCTACAGGAAGGCTGGGGAGGGACTATTGACAAGGTCTTGTAATGACAGGACAAGGGGCAATGGGTTTCAACTGGCAGAGGGGAGATTGAAACTGGATGTTAGGAGGAAGTTCTTTACAGTGAGGGTGGTGAGACACTGGCACAGGTTGCCCAGGGAGGTTGTGGCTGCTCCCTCCCTCGAGGTGTTCAAGGCCAGGTTGGACGAGGCCTTGAGTAACCTGTTCTAGTGGGAGGCGTCCCTGCCTATGGCAGGGGGTGGAACTAGATGATCCTTGAGGTCTCTTCCAACCTTACCACTCTATGATTCTATGATTAATCTGATATTTTAGCTTCTTTTACAGATCTGCTTACTGATAACTAATCTGCTTTTCATTAAAGAAGTGGCACCTGCTTTGTATCTCTGAATCTTAGCAGACAAAGATGTGCTAGTGTGTCCAAGTATAATGACACTTAAGATTGCTTTTTTCTCCTCAATGTTCCAAACCCTTCTTCTAGAGTTAGCTGAAGAAACAGTTCTAACCTTCTGGGGAGGTTCATAACAGGTGAAACAAATGAATTTGATGCAGCTTGTTTCTCTGCCTGTGCATCCTCCCAGAATGAAAAGGTGTAGATGCAACACCCTATTGTATAGAATGATAAAGAACATCTAAGGAGTATATTACCTCTTTTCCCTCAGATCTTACTGTAACACAGCAATTTTCTGGCTGCTGGTGTGTTTAAATTCGGCCAAAATGTGAATAAAGATACGGCTTTGTGATTACACAACCCCAAATCAGTTCATACTGCTCACTGGAGGAAATGAATCCTGCTCACTATTGTCTTCCATCTGTACCTTCCTTCTGTACTACTGTTGGCTATGCAGTGATTGTGCAACCACTTAGCAAGTCAGAACTGCTTGTTGGTCTGTTTTGTACAAAAGTAGCAATTAGAAAAATTAATTTCTAGCCAGATGACTGAAATCATCCAACTCACTGCATTGTCTTTATATTATCAGAACAAAGGAAACAGCAGCAACACATGGCTGAGCTGAGGGTGTGACCAGTCCTTCCACCAGTTGTGGGATGTGCCTGAAATGATTGTGAATCTGTGCTCACAGGGTTTTAAAGGTGGAAAGTAGGCTAATATTAATGCACAGCAGTGAGCTTTTAAGACAGTCTGTTGGGATTGTCAATTTTTGCACAAATTGTGTCTATTGGAAAGTGAAGGTGGCATTGCTAAACTGCTGCTGACTTCTCAGAAACAAGTAGGTAGCAATTCCTTCTCTTGAGAAAACTTGAGCTAATACCTAAAGAAGATCAAACTAAACTGCAGTGCAGTAAAACAGTTCCTAAAGATGGAACAGCAACATCTTTTGTTCTTCTGCCAGTGTTGCTGCTATTCTGTTCCACCAGAAAAGCATGAAACCCATGAACTTGGGATGGGGGGGGGAACACAACCTTGACTCAGAGATGGTGGGCTATGTATATTGAAATACTGGCCTGGCCTGACATCTTAGTTTAATGGCTGTCTAAGGTGTTTAAGGAATTATTTCCTAGTTTTGCTGCTTCACGGCTGTAGAATATTGCTCACTGTCTACTCTAGAAATGGACAGGCTGATCTCTTCCTTTGTACATTCCTTTTCTGGAACTGGTTCCTTGCGTTCTTCTGATCTGTTCAGAATTCTCTTTTATATTTGTTTTCTCTTTTTTTTTTGGCAGGATTATGCACTTTCTGGTTGGAACTTGAACAACATGCCAATTCTAGAACAATCAGTCCTTGCTCACATCAATGCAGATATCTCTGGCATGAAGGTGCCTTGGCTGTACGTTGGGATGTGCTTCTCCTCGTTTTGCTGGCACATTGAAGATCACTGGAGCTATTCCATCAACTACCTGCACTGGTATGGGCTCTTCTTTCTCAGTCTACTTTGTGCTGTTCTGTTTGTTGTTAGTATGTTTGTACTTCTGCTTGAAATTGCCTCCTCACGCTGATGAGATTTTTCACCAAGCAGCTGAATCATAGAATGGTTTAGGTTGGAAGGGTCCTCCAAAGGTCCTGCAGTCAGCAGGGGCATCCTCAACTAGAGCAGGTTGCCCAGAGCCCAGTCCAGCCTCACCTTGAATATCTCCAGTGATGAATGTTCCATTTTCTCAGCTGAGGCAGGTTAAAAGCAAATCCAGATACTGTTTTATGCACTTGGGTATTTTTCATTAATCCATTAAATGTTCTTATTTTGCCCCAAATCCAGTGTCACTGTAAAATCCTGCTTTACAGCCTCACATCCTCTCTAAGAAAACTTTTGATCAAAGACAGCATTCATTGCTTGATGAATTAAAATGGGGGATGCCCCATGCTGGAAATGCATGCTGCTGCCTAATGTCTTCCAGGCATCAGGCCTGACAGTCAATGGGACCAAGTCTGGTTGGAGGCCTGTAACTAGTAGGGTCCCACAGGGGTCAGTACTGGGACCAGTTCTCTTCAATATATTTGTCAATGACCTGGCTGAGGGCACAGAGTGCACTGTCAGCAAATTTGCTGATGACACCAAACCGGGTGCCACACCAGAAGGCTGTGCTGCCATTCAACCAGACTGGGACAGGCTGGAGGGCTGGGCAGGAAGAAATTGAATGAAATTCAGCAAGGGCAAAGGGAGAGTCTGGCACCTAGGAAAGAACAACCCCAGGGATCAGGATAGGTTGAGGACTGACCTGTTGGAAGACACCAAAGGGGAATAGGATCTGGGGGTCCTAATGGATAGGAGGGTGACCATGAGCCAGCAATGTGCTCTGGTGGCCAGGAGGGGCAATGCCATTCTGGGGTGTATTAGAAGGNAAGTATTCTGTTGTTCAGCTTTGGTGTTTTAAAAAAAGAGAGTTTTGACAGATTAACTGCATTGTAGTCTTCCCAGTTCATCAGGTTCAGTCACAGTGCATGGAGCATGGGGGAAACCTCACTTGGAGTACTGTGTCCTGCTCTGGAGCCCTCAGTACAGGAAGGACATGGACCTGATGGAGCAGGTCCAGAGGAGGCCAGGGGGTTGGAGCAGTTCTGCTATGAGGACAGGCTGAGGAACCTGGAGATGTTCAGCCTGGAGAAGAGAAGGCTCCAGGGAGACCTAATAGCAACCTTCTAGTACCTGAAGAGGGCTACAAGAAGGCTGCAGAGAGACTGTTTGCAAAGGCCTGCAGGGACAGAATGAGGGCAATGGCTTCAGACTAGAGCAAAGCAGATTTAGATTGGATGTTAGGAACAAGTTGTTTGCCGTGAGGGTAGTGGAACACTGGAACAGGTTGCCTGGGGAGGTGGTTGGGGCCCATCCCTGGGGATATCGAAGGTGAGGCTGTACAGGGCTCTGGGCAACCTGATCTAGTTGAGGATGTCCCTGCTGAGTGCAGACAGGGTTGGATTGGATGAGCTTTGGAGGTCCTTTTCAATCCAAACCATTCTGTGATCCTGTGAAGGATGGGGAAGCTCTGGGAAGCTCCCTTTTTAGAACAGGAAATTTATTGTTCATCTGTGTCCTGGCTTAAGGAGCAAGACAGGCTCCTTAGCTCTTTTCAGAGTAGCTGAAGAAAATACTCCACAGCAGGATTGGATAGAAGTAGAAAGTTTAAATGGAAATGCTATTCGTAACTACATGAAACACCACAAAGCATGTAAAATACAAAGAAATCCATAGGCCATGGTTCTCCAAAATATTGTCAAGCCAAAGCTTCCACAAACCTCCCTCCAAACCCAAGAAAAAAATCCCAGGGCCGAATGCCCCACCCCCATACTATACCTCTTTGCATCCCCCCATAGTGGAGTGCTGCAGCTGCCAATTCTGCTTGCTAGCTCCAGGCCCCAATTGGCAGCATGAGCAAGGCTAAACTAGGCCTCCATCACCTACACTAAACCCTAGATAAGGCTCTGCACGTTCACCCAGGAGCAGAGAGGGAGGGGAGAAGAGGCAAAAAACTCTGCAACCAGTTTTATAGGGATGCAGAACTTATGGGAATGAATCAGAAAAAATTACACTTTTTGGTCCACCTCCTGGGCCTATCTAGCTCTGGAGGTCCTCAACTTTGTGGTTCTTAGAGGCACACAGCCTGAAACTTTAACAATCTGTTAAGGGTGAGTTGATAACCTTTAGACTCTGCTTAAACACTCCTGGAGAAATTTGCTTGAAAGATCTGATCCACTATCTCAGGAGGGGAATTAACTTTGTTTTCAGTTACTGCCCTCAGCATGCTATGAACTAGATCAGGATGCTAAGGAGCTTGTGTCAGCTGGTGACTCACAGCAGCCCAGATGCAGAGCAGCAATAGCTACTCGCTGGGGTTTGCTAGCTGTGTCCTGCCAGCAGATGTCACTGAAGCCTTTTAGGAGCCACAGGACATGCTGCATTGTGCCTTCTCCAATGTTTGGCATGGTTGGTGACAAGATTAATGATCCCATGAAATACTGCTACATAAACTCTTTCAGCTATTTCATCAAACTTCTGCTTGTACTTACTATTAAAATAAATGTCAAACCCAAACCACAGCACTATAGATACTGGATAATTACAATTTATTTTCACAGAATCACAGATTTATCAGGGTTGGAAGGGACCTTAAACATCATCTAGTTCCAACCCACCTACCATGGGCAGGGACACCTCACACTAGATCAAGTAGCCCAGAGCCACATCTAGCCTGGCCTTAAAAACCTCCAGGGATGAGGCTTCCACCACTTCCTTCCCAGGCAACCTGTTCCAGGGTCTCATCACCCTCATAGTGAAGAACTTTTTCCTAAAGTCTGATTTAAATCTCCCTCCTCTAGCTTGGATCTATTCCCCCCAGTCCTATTGTTAACTGACACCCTGAAAAGTCCCTCCCCAGCTTTCTTGCAGGCCCCTTCAAGTAGTGGAAGGCCACAATAAGGTCTCTTTGGAAGGACTTAAGGACTGGAAAAATATATCCACAAGTAATTTTCTCTTTAATTTTGGTTTTTCCCCTCATGCTTCAATAGTTCATGCTCTTTGGTTTTCATGGGAAGAGTTGAGTGGAACATTGGTGTTCAGTAAATCGAGAAACTGAATGCAATTCAACAGGGANACAGGACACTGGAACAGGCTGCCCAGGGTGATCGTGGAGTCTCCTTCTCTGGAGATATTCAGTACCCACCTTGATGTGTTCCTGTGTGATCTGCTCTGGCAGAGGGGTTGGATGAGCTTTCAAGGTCCCTTCCAGCCCCTAATGTTCTGTGATTATGTGTGACAGAAGGATCACATGTTCCATTGCACTCTCTGGTGTTTTTTCTTCCCACTTCTCCTAGCTACTGTGCTCTTTCATTGGTTTCAGGAATACAACTACTCCAAGCCAGAGTGGAGTGCCACTTTGATCTCTTTTCTCTTAAACATTAACTGTGACAGCCAAGGTTTTCTTTGTTAAACTTTGTTTGTTCTTCCTAAAGGAAAATGATTGCCCATTTTATCCCTGTAGAGCATGGTAGATGAAAATTGTCTTCCACATTAGGCTTGTCATGGCAAATCAGCCTTAAGGTACGTGGAGAATTGTGATGTAGTGGAATTGATTTTTCAGATGAGAATTACGTATCCTGGAAGATGACAGTTGTTTCTGAAAGATGATTTTGTGTCTGTATGTTCAACTTTTGTGGACTGTGGTGCTAGGTTTGAGGTGTATTTTGAATGGTGCTGTTAGTTCCCTTTAAATGATGTGTATTGCTTTTGGACACTGAGTTGCTGGAGCATGTCTAGAGAAGGACGAGGAACCTGAGGAAGGGCCTGGAAAAAAAGTCTTGTGAGGAGTGTCTGAAGGAACTGGGGTTGTTCAGTCTGGAGAAGTCTACAGTCTACAACTACCTGAAAGGAGGTTGCAGTGAGGTGGAGGGTGGTCTCTTCTCCCTATTATANCCTGGAGGTGCTCAGAAAATGTGTAGACATGGAGCTTTGGGATGTGTCTTAATGGCCTTGGTTAGGCCTTAATGACCTAACTCTGTTAGGTTCCCAGTTGGACTCTATGACCTGAGAGGTCTTTTCCACCTGAGCCAATGCTGCAGTTCTCTAATTGTCCCTGTGGTTGTGCTTTGCCAGGGGCGAGCCGAAGACGTGGTATGGCGTGCCGTCCCACGCCGCGGAGCAGCTGGAGGACGTGATGAAGGAATTGGCTCCTGAGCTATTTGAATCCCAGCCTGATCTCCTGCATCAGCTGGTCACTATCATGAACCCCAACGTGCTGATGGAGCATGGTGTCCCAGTGAGTAGCACACGAGCCTCTGTTTTATGATGACTTCTGTGTGCTCTTCTTACGCTCTGTGCCAGGTTGGGTAATGGTGATTTGGCAGAGCTCAGAAGGATTTTTGTAGTGGACATTTACATGCTCAAGACATTGGTTTGGAGGAAGTTTTTAATAGCTGTCTTCTAGAATCTTCCCCAGACTGGCCATGAAATTTATCTTCTATCAGGAGTGAAAATTGCAGGATTCCTACACAAAGGATTTGATAGAACAGAGGTACATTATGTGCTACATTACATTTTTTAATTAAAAGAAAGAAACCACCCTGCCTTAGCAGCAAGCTTGTCTGTAAAATGCTTTTCATATCTTTGCAGAGTAAAACACTTGTCTAACATACAGTAGAAATCTCAGCATTACAAAATACTTTTTTTCACCAAACATAATTGGCTGCAGACCTTCAACCAGCTGACTGTCATTTGCTGTTGTCTTAGGATAAATTGCTTCCCTGGTAAGCAGCCCAACAAAGCAAACTATAAACTGTTTCCAGAAGCTTTTGCACTTTGTGATGCTATGGATTAAATGATGATGGAGGAACATCCCTTTTGGGAGTCATAAACTGCTGCCTTATATATTCAGCTTTTTTGACTAAGGCTGTAAACAGGTTTCACTTAGAACCAATCCTTACCACTTTTGGGGTAGCCACATTACCTGTGGTGTTCTATAGGTTAAGAAAATGGTGTTCAAACATCTTGTAATTATCTCTTGAACTCTGTTGCAAGTTTCTTTCTTTTTCCTGTTTTTCCCACTGTGCTTACTTGCATTAGGTGTACAGGACCAATCAGTGTGCTGGCGAGTTCGTGGTGACCTTCCCTCGTGCCTATCACTCTGGATTTAACCAGGGATACAACTTTGCCGAAGCTGTGAACTTCTGCACTGCAGACTGGGTCTGTTCATTTCTATGTTTGCTGTGTCTGCTAGGTGACCTTTGTAAAGGAGTAAACTTGTAAACTTAACCGTCTGAAGAATGGTCTTGTAAGATATGTAGTATATTTTATGTTTGTAGTTGCTGGCACCACAGTTTAAGACTGATGTGATTTTCTGTTCCATAAAATAATTTCCATGAGACCATTATTTTCAGCAGCTTCAATCTGAGACTTTGGCATTTGGTCTTCCTTTTTAAGTATTGCTCTAGCAAGAAAGTGACATCTTTCATTACCTTTAGCTAGTGTTTCTGTGATGCCTCTGTCTGAATTTGATATAGGTTCACACGATCCCAGAATGTATTAGGGGTTGGAAGGGACCTCTGGAGATCTTCCAGTCCAACCCCCCTGCCAAAGCAGGACCACAGAATCTAGTGCAGGTTGCAAAGGAACACTTCCAGACAGGGCTGGAAAGGCTCCAGAGGAGACTCCACAACTTCCCTGGGCAACCTGTACCTGTGCTCTGGGATCCTCATAGTCAAGAAGTTCTTCCTCATGTTGAGGTGGAACTTCTTGTGCTGTAGTTTTCATCCCTAGCCCCTTGTCTTCTCCCAGGGCACAAGTGAGCAGAGGCTGTCCCTGTCCTTTCCTTCCTGACCCCCAGCCCTCAGCTATTTATAGACATTGCTCAGATCCCCTCTCAGCCTTCTCCTGTCCAGACTAAGCAGTCCCAGGGTTCTCAGCCTCTCCCCATCAGGCAGTGCTGCAGTCCCTTCAGCATCCTTGTAGCCCTCTCTTGGACTCTACAGCATATCTCTGTCCCTCTTGAACTGGGGAGCCCAGAACTGGATGCAGTGTTCCAGGTGGGGCTTCAATTAGGGCAGAGTAGAGGGAGAGGAGAACTGCTGGATCGAGGTTCATGTCCTGAGCAGCTGTAGTCATGCCACATGTGAGCATAGCTTATGGGAATTCTTCAGGAAGTCATTAAGTGTGTCCTGTCGCTATTCAGGGGTTACAACTGGAAGTTATGATCTCACCTGTAATTTATCTAACTCTTAACGTTATTTCTGCTAGTTTCAAATAGAAACTTTAGTCCTAATTCAAGTAATGTTCTTCGTCAGAAAAATTGTCTGCAGGGTTGACAGTATGTCACTGTTCGTTTTTTCTCCTGTGCTTATGATGTAATCTTTGTGTAGCCTCTAAAAAACTGCAAGATTTAGAGCAGCTATGTGAAGTTTGGTTTGCTTTAAAAGGCACAGAAAGAGTGATACAAGTTTTAGTTAAGTCCAGGCATCTTATGTGTCTGTGTCCAAGCATGGTGATACCTGGAGGACAATGCATTCACTTCAGCATAGACCGGATGACTTCTTTCTGGTGATAGTTTCTTTCCACTCAAATTAAAAAGAGCTTTGGACAAAACTTAAACTTATGACCGAGGGCTGTTATCATTGGCTCTGTCCCATACAATGCAACTCTCTGAATCTTGGTCTTTTCCCAGCCTTGTCAAAGGCAGGGCAGTGGGAGCTTTTCCCAGAGTGATAGCTGCCTTTGTTTTGTAGCTCCCCATTGGACGCCAGTGCGTGAGTCACTACCGAAGGCTGGGCCGTCACTGTGTCTTCTCCCATGAAGAGCTGATCTTCAAGATGGCTGCAGATCCAGAGTGCCTGGATGTTGGGCTGGCTGCCATGGTCTGCAAGGAGATGACTCTGATGATAGAGGAAGAAACACGGCTGAGGGAGTCTGTTGTACAGATGGTGAGCAATAAGACAGCTCTTAGTCGGCTTGCAAAAGAGCTTTTGCTTCGCCCTGCTCTCACCTGAATTAGAGTTACTTAGCAAGTCTGCCTTTTTCTCTCCTTAGGGAGTGTTGATGTCTGAAGAAGAGGTGTTTGAACTGGTTCCAGATGATGAGCGTCAGTGTGCAGCTTGCAGAACCACGTGCTTCTTGTCAGCTCTTACATGTTCCTGTAATCCTGAGCGTCTGGTATGCTTATACCATCCATCTGATTTATGTCCATGTCCCATGCAGAAGAAGTGTCTAAGGTACACAGAATTTTAACCCCTCCCTCTCACTTTTCTTCTATATCCAATAGTTTGCTGGAAACCAGTGACCAAATGCAGCATTTGGCCACAATTCACTCTTAAGGAGTGTTTTCATCCTCTTTGCTTGTTTTTTGCTTCCAAGGCAGCAGGTATTACACACGTTCTGTCTTTTGTTGTGGCTGGAAAAAAATCAATCTAAGCAATCTGCTGGCTTTTGCATGGCTTCTAATACTCTTTCTGTATTTTCTTTCCCTGTCTCCAGGTACCGATACCCGCTAGAAGACCTTCCTTCCTTGCTCTACGGAGTGAAAGTTAGAGCACAGTCTTATGACACTTGGGTCAGTAGAGTTACAGAGGCTCTGTCTGCCAATCTCAACCACAAGAAAGGTCAGATTTCTATCATTCCATAGTAGGATGCTCTGAAAAGCCTGCATTTGTTCTGTGTTCTCAATTAATGAGAGAAACACCGTGTATTGTTTAGTGGGGAAAAAGAGGTTAGATGGTCTGAGAATGTAATGCAACTCCTCCTTGTGAGTTTCAAATGGAACTAGATTGTTGGAAGCTAGATGGAAGGCTTTTAGGTCAGTCTGAAATCTCTTTTGGTTTTGCATGCAAATGATTTATGTGCTGTTATTACAGATGTGATTGAGCTGAGAGTAATGTTGGAGGATGCTGAAGACAGGAAATATCCAGAGAATGATTTGTTCCGCAGGCTCAGAGATGCTGTGAAAGAAGCAGAGACCTGTGCTTCTGTAGCACAGCTGCTTCTGAGCAAAAAGCAGAAACACAGGTAGGACAAAGGCAGTTGTTCCACAGTTGCACCTTGTTTGTGTTGTTACTTGACTAGACCATGAGATGTCAGAATCCTGAAGTCTCTCTCTGCTAGCGTTTTCAGTGTTTCCTGTCTGTAGTGCTGTGACTCACTGAGAGGTGAGGGAGTCACAGTTGCACAAAGGGCCAAAAAAATGGACTTGTTTGAAATGTGTTAAACATACTACTGTCAGCTGATTCTTCTGTAATGCAAGAAGTGCTTGCTTACAGGAAAGGCAGCTGTAGGAAAACAATGTAATAGAAGTGAGTCTTGATATCAGTGTTTGTTATTTTACATAACATGGCTAAGCACATAGCTTAAAGCTATGGAAAGAAAATCTGTTAAAACATTGGATTGCAATGCAAGATGCTTGAAAAGTAGGAAATACCAATTTAAGGTTGGTGGGGCAAGTGCAATTTTATCTTCTGGTACAGCGCTTCTCAAAAACACTGAAAATGTTGCCAGCTGTTGTCGAGCTGCAGAATGTGTTGTGGTGGTGGTGGAGTTACTGGAATGTGCAAAGGGAAAGCTTGTTACCAGCCTTGACTGGGATAAAAGGATTTTGGGGATCAGAGCAAAACCAATCCAGTTTAAACCAGTCTTTCAGTTCTTGGGAAGGACCATGGAAGGCAATGATGTGTGGTTGAAAAGCAGTGGCTTGCCTCAGTGGCTTCTGGCAGCTCAGCCTCCCATGGTTCTCTCCGTTGCCTGCTGTGCCTGTGGCTGTCGCTTGCTCCCTTGGCCCTACCTCAGCAGTCTGTTGCATGCATTCCCTTGGTTTGCTGTTAGGAGCCTTCAGCAACGTATGCTTCCTTCTGTGCACTGAATGAAAATTCCATAGAAAATAAGAAGGGCAATGAAGCTGGTGAAGGAGTTGGTGAGTAAGTCTTAGGAGGAGAGGCTGAGGGAACTGGGATTATTTAGTCTGGAAGAGAGGAGGCTAAGTGGAGACTACTGCTCCTTACAAGTACTTGAAACAAGGTTGCAGTGGTCTCTTCTCCCTGGTATCAAGTGACAGAATGAGGGGAAGTGGCCTCAAGGAAGGTTTAGATTTGTATTAGGATAAAATTCTTTACAAAAGAGTGATCAGGTGTTGGAACAGGCTGCCCAGGGAGACAGTGGAGTCACCATCCCTGGAGGTGTTCAGAAAACCTGTAGACATGGCAGGACATGATTTAAGGTCATGATGGTGTTGATAGCTGGACTCTGACCTGGGAGGTCTTTTCCAGCTCAACATGAGCCTGCAGTGTGCTCATGCAGCTCAGACAGCCAACCGAGTCCTGGGCTGCAGCAAGAGCAGC
>WBNM01024414.1:0-36433 GCA_013399055.1 Ramphastos sulfuratus | reverse complement strand
ATTCTATGATTCTATGGATTCCTCACAAGTCTCTTTTTGCATCTCTGCCTGCTGCATGTAGCTCATTCTTCTGGGAGGGCCACGGAAATGCTTTGCTAGACTCCAGTGGAGGTCACGTTTGCATTGCTAGGACCCCAGGAAGGTTCCCAGAGAGCTGGCACTGGGAAAGATGCTCTTTTGTTCTTTCCAGAGCCTCCTCACAGCCTAAAACCACATGAAGCTTTTGGAGAGAGCTGTGTAAATTACAGGACACAGATGTGCAGAGATGACAGCCAGATGTACGTTAGTGGAGCTGAGGAGCAGGCGTGACTGCTTCAAGGAGAGCATACAGCCTGGCCCTCTTGGCGTTCTCCCCTGCAAACCATGCCAAGTTCTGATCTTCAGACCAAACAGAGATTTTCTTCTGTTTGGACTGGCAGATTAGACTCAGAGCTTTCAACTCTAGGGGAACTGATTTAGGATCAACACAGAGCAGCACCTTTCACAGACCTTAGCCAGCCAGAACCCAGGCTACCAGATAAGATGAGCTCCAACTGATAGGCAGCATCCTGAATCAGTTCAGAGGATGGAACAGGGGTCTGATGGCTGTCCTGGAGCCACAGACCTGTGAGATCAGGGACACCTTGATACCAGGGCTGAGCAATGCTTCCCATGCGGAGACCAGCTCAGGGCATCTGTTGGCAGAATCACCAAGTCCTACTGCTCTTGCATTTCACACCCAAAACTGTTGTTGAAGACCTCTCTAAGGTGGTTCAGGCAGACCAGAAAGGAGTGACAGGAGGTTTGGGGTTTAGCCTAAGCGCTACTTTTTCAGCACAGCTCCTGTGCCATCCCCTCAAGTCTTATACAGAGATTTACAGACTACATTGGGTTGGAAGGGACCCTCAAAGCTCATCTTATCTAATTCCCTTGCAGTCAGCAGGGACACCTCCAACCACATCAGGCTGCCTAGAGACACATCATGTCTTGTCTTGAATGTCTCCAGGGGCAGGGCCTCAACCACATCCCTGGGCAACCTGTTCCAGTATTTCACCACTCTCATTGTCAATAACTTCCTCCTGATGGCCAACCTAAATCTCCACTGCTCCAGTTTCGAACCATTACTACTCATCCTATCACTCCAAGCCCTTCTAAACAGTCCTTCTCCTGCCTTCCTGTAGGCTCCCTTATAACACTGAAATGTAGCTATAAGATCTTCCCAAAGCCTTCTCTTCTCCAAGCTGAACAGACCCAATTGTTTCTGCCTGTCTTTGTAGGCGAGGGACTCAAGCCCTCTGATTATCTTTAGGACCCTTCTCTGGAGGACACACAAAGTCTATCCAGGGTCTACACAGAAAGCATCGGACACATTAGCTGGCTATATGTGTGTTTTAAACAGTGTCTTGTCAGATCTGGGGTGGCTGAGCACTGAAAGAGGAGGTTATAAGTGACAGACTGCTGCAGAATGATGGTGGCTGAGCAGGATTACTTTTCTCCTGTGAAATAAAAGGAGCTGTCTTAAAGCAGCTGCCTAACCCATGAACCTTAGACACGTATCCTCTTTGCAAACCACAGAGAGGATGCAATTAAGCACACCGCTGATTACCACTGATGTTTGCTTCCTGCATGTGGTCCCTCAGTGAACAGAAAGCTTGTGTGAGAGGTCTCTCTCTGCTCCCATGCAACGTTAGATAGCTCAGTGCTGTTTGCTGGTGATGCTGGTTTCAGTAACTCTGATTTTTTTTTTTTTTTTGCAGGTTTNTTTTTTTTTTTTTTTTTTTTGGTTTTTTTTTGTTTTTTTTTTTTGTTTTTTGGTTCCCGGAGAAAAGAAAAGGAAAAAAAAAAAAAAAAAAAAAAAAGAGAAGAGGCTGAAAAGTGTCCAGAGAAGAGCCATGTGAATGATGAGAGGACTGGAAGCCCTGTTGTGTGAGGAAAGGCTGAGAGAGCTAAGTTTGCTCAGCCTTGAGAAGAGAAGGCTTAGGCCAGACCTTATTACCATGGACCAGTACATAAAGGGTGGCTGCTAAGTCAATGGCGACTCCCTTTTTACAAGCAGTCCCATGAAAAAGACAAGGGGTGATGGGGACAGGTACTGCTGGGCAATTTCCAGTTGGAATCCAGAAGAAAGTGTTTCACCATGAGAACAGTTAGACATTGGAATCGTCTCCCAAGGGAAGCAGTGGATTCCCCTACATTGGTCAGTTTCAAGACTCAGCTTGTCGGGATGCTGGGCCAGCTCATTTCAACTGCACTATCAGCTGGAAAGGTTGGAGCAGATGTTCCATGGGGTCCCTTCCAACCTGGCACCCTGTGGTTCTGTGACTTAGCACTGCAGGAGGTCAGGGCATGCACATACATCCCTCCTTGGCTGAGCCTCAGGGCTGTCATTGCTAGCCCACTGCCAGCAGCAAAAGGGTGCAATGTCCAGCACCACAGGCAATGATGACAAACCACCTCTTTTCAGTCATGCACTTGTCCTCTGGGTTCAAAGTGTTTGAAAGGCTGCTCAGCTGATATAATTTCCATGTAAAAACAGTTTACAGTAATTTAGGCTACACCTGTTCCTGCCTGGTTTAAGGGCATTTAAATAAGTTTGCATCTGCTTAGATAAAGCATCATAAGGTCATACCCTTGGATAAAGCTGAGTGTTTTCCTTACCTGGGCTGGCAGTTTCCCTCCTATCTGAAAAGCCTGAGCAAAAGCATTTGCACTTAGGTGCTTTGTTGAAACTCAGAGTTTTAGGGAGGTACCAGTACGACTCAAAGGCTTTCCACAGCAAGAGGGAGGTCCATCTCCAACAGAGTTAACAAAACCACTCTTTGTACTCCCCAGCAAAACAGAGGCAATACTTCTGGCAGACCATCACTTCTTCCAGGCCAGAGAAGGACTCTGTCAAATACACCCAAACCCTGCCAACACCTCAGAGCAGCTGAGCAGGCATTACCTGAAGGGAGCTACAGAGATGGGCGAAAGGGACATGGAGAGGCAAAAGGTGAGGGAGTGAGAGACCACCCTGAGGAGCTGAGATGCACCAACAGAAATACCTTCAGGGTGAAAACATCTGCTGGGCACAGGGAGCTTCCCAGCAGCCCAGGACCCCCTAGGCCCTTCCAGAAGCAAAGCAGGAGGGTTGGCATGTAGGTGTTGCACAGCCATCTTTGCTCAGCCAAGGATGAAGGTGGCTTGCTGAGGATGAGGACATTTGTCTCACCTGTTTCTTTTGGGGGGTTGCTGAATAGTAAGAAACAGCCACAGGAAAAGCAAAGAGTCCAAACAACGGCGTAAAGACAGGTCACCAGGGCTGACCTCAGACTATGCCTACACAGGCATTGCCCTGTTTCTCCCTCCCATCAGGGACAGGAGGTGCCTGTGGTATGGGAGGCAGCAAAGGGGATGAGCTCTCAGTCTTTCAGCTGTTTAGGAAAACAAACAAGTCTGTGACAGAGGTGGTTTCTGACTTGTCTTCTCCCAGAGGGGCTGGGGGAGTTGGTGAGTAAAGGAGGGCAGTGTTATCTGACTCTCTTACTTCATTTTTCTGTTCTCTCTCAGATTTTTCTAAAGCCTTCCATTTCCTCTCTTTCTTGACTGCAGATTCAGTTAGGTATAGAGATGTACAGATCAAGGAAATAATACAGTCTGCATTTGTACACATGAGATCATAGCAAGGCTTAGGTTGGAAGGGACCTTAGAGATCATCTACTCCAACCTTCCTGCCATAGGTAAGGATGTCTCTCAAGTAGACTTGGTTGCCTCATCCAACCTGGCTTCAAACACCTCCAGGGAGGAGGAGTCCACAACCTATTCCAGTCTCACCAGCCTCGTACTGAAGAATTTCCTAACATCCAGCCTAAACCTACTCTCCCTCAGGTTAACCCCATTCCTCCTGGTCCTGTCACAAGACACCCTTATGAAAAGTCCTTCTCCAGCTTTTCTGTAGGTTCTCTTCAGGTATTGGAAGGCAGCTCTAAGGTTGCTCTGGAGTCTTCCCCAGGCTGAACAAGGCCAGCTCCCTCAGCCTGTCCTCATAGCAGGGGTGTTCCAGCCCTCGGATCACCTTTGTGGCCCTCCTGTGGTTTAGACCTATTTGCTCCTTTTTCAGGCTCGGAGGTGCTTTCTTCTCCAGCCTGCACAGGTGCCAGAGCTGCCCAAGATCACCCAACACAAGGCATCAGTGATGCCATCCCATCTCTGGGCACTGCCAAGCAGATATCAGGCTACCATGGCTCGCAAGCAAGGCAGACCTTGCCTGGGCTGGCATCCAGAGGAGAAAGCTACAAGGAGCACTGCAGGTATCTCTGCTTCTGCAGAGAACAGCCTCTTCTCTCACCACATCAAGCCACTGCTCTACTGCAATGGCTGCTGGAGAGCTCTCACTGCCTCTGACTGTTCCTAGTTCCTGCACAGCAGAGATCCTGCCCTGCCTCCTGACAGACACAGCTCTGCCTGCCCACGGCCACGGCAGGGTCTTGTCGCCTTGGACCAGCCTCTGCCTTCGGGTGTGGTTTGAGGCTTGTGTCTCAGTGGCAAGAAGTAGTGAACTGAGTCTGCAAAGCACAAAAGCCAAGTAGGGTTCTTTCAGGATGAAAGAGGCAAATAAAACCGCTGGTATTAATAGAAAAATATTTGTTACTTCATGGGATATCAGGGCTTCCTGTGGTTTGAGGTTAGGGCTTGCTTAGCTTGTTCCCGAGCGCCTGGGAATGGCTGCTTTCCGCTTGTCGATTTCAGCAGCCAGTTTGCTCAGTCTCAGATCCACCAAAGAGAGCAATCCTGCACCTCCTCATCGCATGTCCTCCCTTGCTCTGCTCAGCTTCTGCAGGCTGGGGGGGATATGCTTGCATCGTGCCTCGCTGAGAGGCTGGAGAATAACAACTGGTCTGAGAGCTGCTGCTCTACCTGCCCGGCAGCGCCAGCCAGCAGCAACATGTAACAAAGTTAACTGACCGAAAATTCGAAACAAATGCAAACGAAATCCTATTACACACACAGAGATTACCCTGGAGGACCCTTTGCTACAGGAAGTTGTTTCTGAGTTCCCCCAAAAACAAACAAACAAACAAATGACTTTCTGAAATGCAGAAGGGGGCTGGGAAACTGTGTAAATATTGAGCACAGCAGTGTCAATCAGAACCTCAGCACACCCAGAGGTCACAGTTTACAGCTCGCAGGACAAAAAGATCAAGATACCTAATGCAAAGCTCAGGTCACCAATCACCAGCCTGCAGTTGTGAAAAGCCCTGCAGTGCCCTGCCTGTGAAGGATGCTGTCCTCCAGAAATAGCACAAATCAGAGGCACTAGTGGGGTACCAGGCTCTGCCCCCACCCTCCTCATGTGTCCCTGTCCCTTCAAGACTCACTGTTGCAGGCAACAGCTCTCAGACTTCTCATATGGATTTTCCCCCTTGGCTTGTATGAAAGCACCTTCTGTTTGCTGCCTTTCCTGATCACTCCTGCTGCTTGATGAGCACGAGGACTTGATAAGCTGTTTGGGACAGAAACTCTCTCCTCTGCCTCTGGCTGGGCCGTGAGCTGCTAAGCAATGCTGGCCACCATACAGGCAAAGCCACAAAAAGCCACAACAAGCCCCTGGCACCCCAGCACTAAGGATATGAGTTATGAGTAAGACACATCTGAATCCTGCTGATGCATCAAGCTTCACAGTGTGCTGATGGATCACAAAGTAAGTGAGGACATACTGTGGGAATTGCAACTTCCAGCTCTGCACAACTTCTCAACAATGTGGCTCAGCAACCTTTGTCCTCTTTGAGAGCCACATGTGCCCAGGACAGCTGCAGGGCTGCTGCAGGGGAGCACAAAGAGAAGATGCAGTGGAAAGGCTACCAGAGAGGCTGCAGCAGGCTGCAGAGAGAGTCACATATAGCACACCTTCTCCCTCCCCCACCACGTTGTTGCACCTCATGCACTCCATGCCAGCCCTGCCACCTTTCAGCATTTGAGTCACTTCTCCAGCTTGGTAACCTCCTCAAGCTTGCTGAGGATGTGCTGTAATCATCATCCAGGTCTTTCACAAAGACCAGCTTGCAAGGAGTGCCTCTTTCAGCAACTACCAGCTAGATTCCATGCTGCCGGTCACATCTCTCTGGGCCCAGTTCTTCATCACCCCTTTAGGCCCTACACTGAGCAGTAACTACAGGAAGGCAACAGCAAGAAACAGCAACTGCCCTTGCACAGACTCCAGTGGTGTCCCACTGACCTGGTAATGCTGGGCAGTGAGTCTCTTGTTATTTTACAGAGACAAGAGAAAGCAAAGAGCAGTGGCATACTCCACACTTGGGGTGCAGCAGTGTCTGTTGCTCATTTGGGCATCTCCAGCAAGTACAAGGGTGGTGGGACTCTGCAATAGGCTGCCCAGGGAGGTTGTGAATCCCTCCTCCTTGGGGATGTTCAAGGGCTGATGGATGAAGCCTTAAGCAGCCAAGTTTAGATGAGAGGCATCCCTGCCCATGGCAGGGAGGTTGGAGCAGATACCTCCAAGGTCCCTTCCAACCTAAGCAATTCTATGAAGTCTTGTCAGAGGGCTTTCTCCCTGGCTCCTCATTGCCTTGGCACTGCAGAAAGAGCTGTTCTGGGGTTACTCTCTCCTAGACCTCTTTGTGCAAGTTTCCTTCAGAAAGCAGATGAATTTTCCCTTCCCTCCACCCCCTCGGTAGTGATCTTGGATTTAGTAAAGTCTGGAGATGGTTGCTGCTAGCAGCACAGGAACTTGTGGTCTGGAGGAGAGGTGCAAAAGCTTCAAAGGCCAGGGGCTGCTTGTTCCCCTCTCACTGGAAGGACTTGTACATGGCAGAGATCCCCAGGCTGATCTATGGGTCCATACCCAAAACCAGCTCATCAGCACTTCACATAATAGCTGATGCAATCAGATCAGTGCTGCAGCTTCATCAGATAATTCCCAATTAGAATAAGAAATGTTGCTGCTTGGCTGAATGAGCTAAACTTACTGGCCCAGCTGAAGCAGCTTAATTAAAGCCCCTGGAAGGAAGCTGTGCTCATCTTTCCTGTGATTAGATGTACAGTTCACAGCTTACCATTGCAGATAGAGGAGAAGATAGGGTAGAAGTTGATCTATTTAGAGTCCTAAACTGAGTGAAACAGGACTGAGCTGCCAGAAGACCAAGAGACATTCTGTAAAGATGTCCTCCTCCATCTCCTGCCCAGTGGTAGTCACAGAACCTCAGAATATATTTGGTTGGAAGAGATCCTCCAGTCCAGTCCAACCTTCAACCCACCACTGCAAGGTCACCACTAAACCATGTCCCTAAGCATCAGGTCCACTCACCATTTAAAAACCTCCAGGGATGGTGACTCCACCACTGCCCTGGGCAGCCTGTTCCAATGTCTGATAACCTTTTTAGTGCAGAAACATTTCCTAATATCCAGCCTAAACCTTGTGTCCATTTCCTCTAGTCCTATCACTTGCCACCAGGGAGCACAGGCTGGCACCATCCTTGCTCCAACCTCCTCTCAGGTAGCTGTAGAGAGTGAAAAGGTCTCCCCTCAGCCTCCTTTTGTTCAGACTGAACAGCCTCAGCTCCCTACAAAGGATTGCTCATTTAAATTACCCAGGTCACTCAAACTGAGATCAGAGTCACAACGTCACAAAAACATGCAGGTTGGCAAAGCCCCTCAGGAGCACCAAGTCCAACCTATAGCCCTACTCTACAAGATTCACCTTAAACCATAGCCCCAAGCACCACATCCAAACCACCCTTAAATACATCCAGGGTGGGTGACTCTATCACCTTCCTGGGCATCTCATTCCAGTCCCTGACCACTCTCACCATGAAAATTTTTTTTTTCCTAATGTCCAATCTAAACCTCCCCAGCCTCAGCTTGAGGCCATTCCCCCTTGTTCTGTCTCCAATTTCCTGTGAGCAGAGCCCAGCAGTAGCCTCTCCACAATGTCCCTTCAGGTAGCTGTAGACAGCAGTGAGGTCTCCCCTCAGCCTCCTCCTTTTCACACTAACCATCCCCAGCTCCCTCAGTGTCTCCTCATTAGATTTATTCTCTAGGCCCTTCCCCAGCTTTGTTGCCCTGGCTTCTCTGTGTGTAAACACAGTGCTGACAAAATTTTGTCACCAGTTCTTATCAGCTGAGCACAAATATTCAAATTATTATCAGCAGCTTGTGGCCCAGCATGCTCCACAGAACAGCAGTGCTGCTTGAAGTCTTGCCCACAACACCAGGGCAGTGCATCTGTGGTGCTCTGCAGAAGACCACTTGTGCCTTGTTTCCAGAATAAGCAGTCCTAAAGTGCAAACAGACCAACTCCTGCTTGGACTCAGCTCCAGCTCGGTTTCAGTCTCTCTGGTTTATCAGCAATGCATCTCAGAGCGTGCACGATGCTCCTGGAGACATCTAGTGAGTAAGCAGCGTAGTGCAAACTCACATAGCCACCTAGGAGCACTTCTGAGCTCCTTCAAATCACCTATGAAAGAGGACATCCAATTTCCACTCTCCCACATACAGCTCTACCAGCTTTGTTAAAATGCAATCTTTCATTTGCTATGGTGAACATCATGTTTGTTAATCTTATGCTTGAACACTTAAGAACCTCCACTTCTCCAGCAATGGACTGCCCAGGGAGGTGGTAAAGTCACCATCCCTGGAGGATTTTAAGGAAAGATTGGATGTGGCACTTGATGGCATGGTTTAGCTGATGTGGTGGTGTTAGGTTATAGGCTGGACTTGATGATCTCAGAGGTCTTTTCCAGCCTCGGTGATTCTGTCTAATGCATCAGTTTGAACATCCACCAGGGCACCTCACCAAGACTCAGAAGGCTTCACTGCACTGAAATTCTGATGCATTGGGAATTGCTGCCCAGTCTGTGGCACACACAGCCTCAGAAAGCAAGCATAACCCTATTTGAAATGGAAAAAGAGAGGAATCCCAAACAAGAGACCAAAACTTGTGGGCCAGGGAGCCTTTGGGTCACCACTGCCCATATGAGTAAGTAGCTTGCTCAAGGGCCATCAGAGTTAGAACCATAGAATCATAGAATGGTAAGGTTGGAAGGGATGTCAAAGACCATCCAGTTCCAACCCCCTGCCATAGGCAGGGACACCTCCCACTAGTACAGGTCACTCAAGGCCTCCTCCAACTTGGCCTTGAACACCTTCAGGGAGGGAGCAGCCACAACCTCCCTGGGCAACCTGTTCCAGTGTCTCACCACCCTTACTGCAAAGAACTTCCTTCTAACATCCAGTTTCAGTCTCCCCTCTGCCAGTTTAAACCCATTGCCCTTTGTGCTGTCATTACAAGACAGTTGCTCTTCTTTGTGTTCCAGAAGACAGCAGCAAGGCAATGAGGTGCAAATAGTCTCTGCAAATTCTCTCCCTCTGGAAGTAAGAAAAAAGGGAGCTCTGGCCGTCTCATACTGCACTTTTAGACAAGGAGACAACTCAGATCAAACACTGTGGTTACTGCAGCATTAAGCTGAGGAGCAATCTGCAATTCAAGCTGGAAAGACTGAGGGAGGGATACAAGTGCAGGAGTGGAGAGCCCTTGGAGAGGAGAACCTGTCAGTCTCTCAGTCAATCTGTTCCAAAGCACTGGCATTTATTGCTGACACAGAAGGGGCTGTTTAGATGTTAGCTGATAGAACAAGTCCCAGCACTATCACCAGCCTCTGCACAAAGCACTTCCCTGTGCCCGGAGTGCACTGGCTTCAGTTTGAGTGACTTGGATAGTTTAAATGAGCAATTCTTCATAGAATTCATCTTGGTGTATGGTGGTGGTTTGTTGCCTTTTTTTTCCCAAGCTATAGAAAGGGCAAGTAATTTGCTGTAATTTGCTGTAATTTGCCATTTCCTTTGTGTGCAGAACAAAGAGAAGAGTAAGTTTGTGTAGGCATATTTAAACCGTGGCCAACTGTACCTGTTAATTGTGCCAAGATGAAATGAGTACAAACCAGCTTTTAATTGTTAAAAACTAGTCTAAAACCTCCTTATGGGGACACACAGCAGCAAGTTCATCACAGTATCTTCTGCCTTCCAAACAGATTGGTTACACCAAAGCTGCAACACGGTTGTTAAACATTACTGGTGAAATAGATCACAGAATCACAGAGCCAGAGAAAATATTCTTTAGATGTCAATGGGAAAGGATGATGCTGTTCAGTCCAGGTAACACCTCCCACGAGCAGTTCCTCATCCTCTGAAGAGCTGTGACATTAAAAAAACCAACCAACAACAACAGAAAAAAAAAAAACCAAAAAAACCCCCAAAAAACAAAAAAAACCCCACCTAGGAATGGCAACTGCCAGGGAAAAAAAAACCAAAACAACAGTCCTGATTCACCTGCAGTCCTGTGTGCAGTTCTGGAGCCCACAGCACAGGAAGGACATGGAACTGTTGGAGCAGGTCCAGAGGANGAACTAGATGATCCTTGAGGTCCCTTCCAACCTTACCATTCCATGATTCTATGATTCTGTAAAGAAGCTGTGCTGGGAAAGCATCAAAATCAGTCCCTGCATCTACAGGGAAGAAATCATCAATTTCTGGTGAATTAACTCTTAATCAACCAGAATCCAGCTCCTTTGCACTAATGAGTGAAACTCCTTCCATGAAAGACAACACTTAGCCATTTGCTGTGTTAGCGATCACAACTGGAAAGCATGGCAGGCACAGCACACCTCCTTCCTCTGGCAAATTAGCCCTGGTTATTATTGGCAGTGCTTAACAGCCTGCCTCGCAGATGCCATCTACAGTCAGTTCAGATGAATCAGGACACTCTGTTCGGTAAAATAACAAGTACTGGGTTTGAAGCCAGGAAGGACCATGAAGCCCTCCTGAGGAGCTTTCCCAGCTGCCCCATGCAGAGCCCAGCTAATCAGGGCTCTCCAGGGTTTGTTCCTGGACTGAACATGAGCCAGCAGTGTGCCCAGGTGGCCAAGAAGGCCAATGGCATCCTGGCCTGGATCAGGAACAGTGTGGCCAGCAGGACCAGCCAAGTCCTTCTGCCCCCGTACTCACCACTGGTCAGACCACACCTTGAGTCCTGTGTCCAGTTCTGGGCCTCTCAATTTAAGAAAGATGTTGAGGTGCTTAAACATATCCAGAGAAGGGCACCAAGGCTGGTGAGGGGCCTGGAGCACAACCCTGTGAGGAGAGGCTGAGGGAGCTGGGGGTGTGCAGCCTGCAGAAGAGGAGGCTCAGGGCAGACCTCATTGCTCTCTGCAGCTACCTGAAAGGAGGTTGTAGCCAGGTGGGGTTGGGTTCTGCTGCCAGGCACCCAGGGACAGAACAAGAGGACACAGCCTCAAGCTGTGCCAGGGCAGGTTCAGGCTGGATGTTAAGAAGTTCTACATAGCAAGAGTGATTGGCATTGGAATGGGCTCCCCAGGGAGGTGGTGGAGTCCCCATCCCTGGACGTGTTTAAGAGGAGACTGGATGAGGCACTCAGTGCCATGGTCTGGTTCATTAGAAGGTGTTAGGTTGGACTCAATGATCTCAGAGGTCTTTTCCAACCTGCTTAATTCTGTGATTCCTGGGGCTCCTCATGCATGAAAGAACACCAACAAGTACAGTCATCCCAACAGCATCAGCAAGAAGATTAAGTCCTTCAATTATATCCATTAAGTATAACTTAAAGGATAGCAAAGCAAGTTTCAGCTGGGTACACTTCAAATTCTTGCCCAATACACTACATTTTTCCTGAATGTGTGCTAACTTTCTAAAGGCTATTGAGAAAGGAAATAAAGCAAACCTCATCCAGAGCATGATTTAATTTCNGAACTGCACACAGTAACTGTACACCCTTCAGGACCCATCAGTCAGTCACTTTAAGTGGGTTTAACCCTGCTGGCTCTCTCTACTGCTAACAAAGCAGGGTGGGCTGGAAAGTGGCGCAAGGCATTACCTAGACAGGCAGGCTCAGAAAAAAACATCCTAAATTAAGTCACTGCTTGACTTTAAGTGGATTAGTTAAACTGTGTTCAATCCCTCAGTACGAGTCTGTATTCAGAAGCAAAATGACCTAAATTTGATTTACTTCCACTCATTTCCAAACTTAAATAATATTAAGGGCATTTCGAATCAGAGTAGGGCTGACCCTGTGGAAGTTCAATGCAGTTTACACAATCCACTTACACAGACCAAAAAAAAAAAAACAAACCCAAACCACCAAAACCCAAAGTATTTTCAAAAGCTACTGGAATTAAACTGGTAAGTGATGGAAGTAGTTTGTTATTTCATGCTGGATCTTAACTGCTGATGTTTTTGTGCCGCTGATTGCCTTGAAACAAAACTGGGGCCTGGGCAATCAGGAGGGAAGTTTCTGGCCAGCATCTCATTTTGTTTAGTTCAAATAAGAAGAAAGGGAAGGCTCATCTCTGTTTCTCATGCTCAGGAACTTAATTAGGAGGGTAATCCTCCATCAGCTGAGGTAGTCCCAGCTAAACTTCCTCCCAAGAACAGCAGAAACAGAGATGGGGACAGTGGTGGCCATTAAAGAGCTGAACCATCAATGTTCTTGGCTGAGAGATACCTTTGTCTGCAGGTGGCTGTGAGGTTACACCATGCCAGTCCTGTGTGCTGGTTGGAATATTTTAATGAGAGAAATTAGATCATGGGCTGTGAAAAGAAAATAATAATGATGTCTGTATCACCCATCTGTTCTGCTGAGACATATAAAAATGAGAACACAAAGATAAGGTCTGTCTGTGGCTGCCTGCTTGCCAGATTAACTCCTCTGCTTGGATCTGTGTAACTCAAACTAACCATTCTTCTCCTAACACCTCTTGCTGACCTTTCCCACCTCTCCCTGCACATAAGGGGATTCTGAGATAAGGGAAGGGGTGGAAAGAAGGTGAGAGGTTGGTCAGGAGCCCCTCTCAGGCAGTCTGGCTCCTTGGGAAGAGGTTTTGTATTTCTGTATTACTTTTGACTTGTATAATACTGTAAATAGTTCTAAATATCTATGTATATTGTATATATAGAATCATAGAATCAGTCAGGCTTGGAAGGAACCACAAGGATCATCCAGTTCCAACCTCCCTGCCATGGGCAGGGACACCCTACCCTAGATCAGGCTGCCCAGAGCCTCATCCAGCCTGGCCTTAAACACCTCCAGGGATGGGGCCTCAATCACCTCCCTGGGCAACCCCTTCCAGGCTCTCACCACTCTCATGCTGAACAACTTTCTCCTCATGTCCAGTCTGAATCTCCCCACCTCCAGCTTTGCTCCATTCCCCCCAGTCCTGTCACTCCCTGAGAGCCTAAAACATCCCTCCCCAGCTTTTTTGTAGGCTTCCTTCAGATACTGGAAGGCCACAGTAAGGTCACCTGGGAGCCTCCTCTTCTCCAGACTGAACAGCCCCAACTCTTTCAGTCTGTCCTCACAGCAGAGCAGCTCCAGCCCTCTGAGCATCCTCGTGGCCCTTCTCTGGACACACTCCAGCATCTCCACATCCCTCTTGTTACAGGGGCTCCAGAACTGGCTGCAGTACTCCAGGTGTACTGAGGTGTACTCCAAGTGGTACCTGATCTAGTGTGAGGTGTCCCTGCCCATGGCAGAGGGGTTGGAACTGGATAATCTTTGAGGTCCCTTCCAGCCATGACAGTTCTGTGATTCTGTGAATATTCTTCACAGGACTCCCTGTGTGCCAGTGTCAGAGAGCAGAACTGGGTCACCCAGGCTGTGCTCCTACAGAAATCACTTTGCTGTGACAAATTCACCTCGCCCATCCAGAGCTCTCAGATGGGCAGCCAAGTATCCAGCCACCTGCTCAGAGCAAGTTCTGTGATGATCTTTCACACTATTTTGGACAACTGCAAGCTATGTTGTTAATTGGGAAGAGAATGAGCTCTTGGTTTCTGCTCCTAGAGAAGATGTAGATTGCAAAGGCAACAATATTTCAAGTAAATAACCAGCCTTTGAAAGAAGACTTTCTAGTGCTCCAGATATCTTTTCAGTCAGTTAATTAGCCAACATGCCAGGCTTTTATTTTCTGCTAACTCAGTAGAAGTGTGGCCAGCAGGGAAAGGGAGGGGATTCTGCCCCCTTTACTCTGCTCTCATGAGACCCCTGGAGTACTGCATGCAGTTCAGGGGCCCCCAGCACAAGAAGGACATTGAACTGAAAAAAAAAAAAAAAAAACAAAACCAGTCCTGATTCACCTGGAGTCCTGTGTGCAGTTGTGGAGCCCACAGCACAGGAAGGACATGGAACTGTTGGAGCGGGTCCAGAGGAGGCCACAAAGATGCTGAGAGGGCTGCAGCAGCTCTGCTATGAGGACAGGCTGAGAGAGTTGAGGCTTTGCAGCCTGGAGAAGAGAAGGCTGCCAGGAGAGCTTGGAGTAGCCTTCCAGGATCTGAAGGGGGCTCCAGGAGGGCTGGGGAGGGACTATTGACAAGGTCTTGTAATGACAGGACAAGGGGCAATGGGTTTGAACTGGCAGAGGGCAGATTTAAACTGTTTAGGAAGAAGTTGTTTGCAGTGAGAGTGGTGAGACACTGGCACAGGTTGCCCAGGGAGGTTGTGGCTGCTCCCTCCCTGAAGGTGTTCAAGGCCAGGTTGGATGAGGCCTTGAATGACCTTTACTGGTGGGAGATGTCCCTGCCTATGGCAGGGGGTTGGAACTGGATGATCCTTGAGGTCCCTTCCAACCTTACCATTCTATGATTCTGTGAGAGCTGAGGTGCAGTCATCTGCCTATTTTTCTGATCCAGTTGCTATTACTGTGGTCATGATCTTTGAGAGATCCTGGCAAGGTGATGGGGAGCAGAAGGTGGTTAGCTGAGAAAAACTGAGTCCAAAATATTTGCATGTGAGCTTTCTAAACAGCTGATGAAAAGTTCACTGAGTGGGAAAAAAGAAAAAGAAAGGAGTATAAGGCTAAATGATAGGGCAGTTATTTCTAGAGAGTGGTGGAGCAGTGTTGATTTTGCATTATTATGGCTTTGTCCATGAAAATAAATAGGGCTGCTGGAAGAATATACGTGGGCTTTTTATTCAGAGCAAACAATGGGGAGTGCTGTTTGTGCAGCATGAGTGTAGTGCTGGGAACAGTGCATCAGCCCATTAGCAGAATCTCTACTTTTAAAATCACATCTCAGGAGAGAGGAATGATGTGGAGTGGGGAAGACATATTCCTCTCCTTGGTGTTCTCGCAGTAATAAATCAACTCCTCTGTGTCTGAGTCATTAGAAGCTGAGACTGAGGTTGCTTCTCAGTGGCTCTGTCTGCCCCCAGCTCAGCTCAGCTTTGTGCTTGCCCTCTGCTCCCTGTGTGCTGGGCCACACAGGAGGGCTGCAGGCAGAGAGGGTGATGGTTTTTCCAGTGATGGCAGAGGGTGGCTGGGTGTGCAGTGGCTGCTGTCCACACACTGCCGGGTCAGCAGAGCTCAGAATCACAGAATGTCAGGGGCTGGAAGGGACCTTGAAAGCTCATTCAATCCAACTACCAGAGCAGGAGTGCCTGTACCAGATCACAATGGAATGCATCCAGCATGGTCTCGAGAATGTCCACAGAGGGAGACTCCACAACCTCCCTGGGCAGCCTGTTTCAGTGTTGCAGTGTCAGAAGCAGGTGGCTAAGCTGAAGCATCTATGTCCTGCCAGCCAGAACAGCCCAGACTGCTTCAGTGAGGGTTTAGACACCACTAGTGTGAGCATTCCATGTGCAACAAGGCCCTCTTGTGAATCAGGTTCATCCTTGCCAATGATCTGGCTCCATGTCTGCTTGCTGCTCAACCTGCACTTCAGGCAGCTTTTGGAGCACAGGTTTGTTCCTCTACCTTTGCAAATGTCTGTACTCCGTTCTGGAAGGCTGTAAGGAAGACAGTGTGAGTAATTTGCTTTAGAGTCACTCACTTCCATCCAGAAAATGCTTTCCAGAAACGCCTGCATGAAGTATTTTAGAAAGTGCATGAAGTTAGGGGCTCACACAGATGCAGAGGTCTCAGGATTCAGGCAAATAGCCAGGTGGGGTTGGTCTCTTCTGCCATGCAACCAGCAACAGAACAAGGGGACACAGTCTCAGGTTGTGCCAGGGGAGGTCTAGGCTGGATGTTAGGAGGAAGTTCTTGGCAGAAAGAGGGATTGGCATTGGAATGGGCTGCCCAGGGAGGTGGTGGAGTCCCCATCCCTGGAGGTGTTCAAGCAAAGCCTGGATGGGGCACTTAGTGCCATGGTCTGGTTGATGGGCTAGGGCTGGGTGATAGGTTGGGCTGGATGAGCTTGGAGGTCTCTTCCAACCTGGTTGATTCTATGATTCAAATGCCAGCCAGGACTACTGCAAGAGCATGGCACTCAGATACCCTCCCCACAGCAGCCACAGGAACAAAGCAGCAGCACATACAAGGGCTAAGGAGAAGGCTGAACAAGCTTGAAGTGATATTTTCCAGCAGAGCTTTGCATGTTCTGTGTGTTCCTGATCCCAAATGTGCCATGAGATGGTACTGGAAACCTGCTGGGATGACCTCTTGCAACTGATTCCAGCACCCCTCCACGCATTTCTCTGTGGGATATTGTCACATCAGCTCCTCATATCTGCACAGTCATACACAATCACACAATTAACCAGGTTGGAAAAGACCTTTGAGATCATCGAGTCCAACCTATCACAGACTCACAGAATGGTAAGGTTGGAAGGGATCTCAAAGCTCATCCAGTTCCAACCCTCTGCCATAGTCAGGGACAACTCCCACTAGAACAGGTCACTCAAGGCCTCATCCAACCTGGCCTTGAACACCTACCTGAGCAACCTGTGCCAGTGTCTCACCACCCCCACTGCCAAGAACTTCTTCCTAACATCCAGTTTCAATCTCCCCTCTGCCAGTTTAAGCCCATTCCTCCTCATCCTGTGTTGACAAGACCTTGTCAGTAGTCCCTCCCCAGCCCTCCTGTAGACTCTCTTTAGAAACAGGAGCCAACATAGGGAAGGAGGGGAAGATAGAGAAATAAATAAATCACAAAATATTAGAGGTTGGAAGGGACCTCCAGAGATCATCCAGTCCAACAACCCTACCAAGGCAGGATCCCTACACTGGAATGCATCCAGGTAGGTTTTGAAAGCTCCAGAGAAGGACACTCCACAACCTCTCTGAGCAACCTGCTCCAAGGCTCTGTCACCCTCACTGTAAAATTTCTCCTCATGTTGAGGTGAAACCTTCTGTGTTTCAGTTTGTACCTATTGCCTTATTGCTGCTGACCACCAAAAAGAGGTTGGCCTCCTCCACTTGACACCCAGCCCTCAGATATTTATAGACAGAGATGATATCTCCTCTCAGTCTCTTGTCCACACTAAAGAGCCCCAGGGCTCTCAGTCTCTCTTCATAGGCTCAATTCTCCCAGTCATCCTCGTGGTTCTAAATAAATAGCTGTACCACAATCTGTTCTGGAAGCAGTTAGAAGACTCATCCAGGATCCAAATGGTTGAGATTCCAGCCCCATGGTTTTGAGGCTGAAATCTCAAACTTCCAGTGAACCAGAGGTCTTTTGGACCTGCTCTATGACGCTGCTGTTCCTGTGCAGTTCAGTGCCTGGGAGATGCAGCCCTGGAGCTCAGAACTATGCTTTTCCCAGAGTCCAGATCCTGGGGAACACACATATGGTCAGCCTGAAAATTTTCTGTTTGTTTGGCTTAGTTCTGTGGAAACTGATGAGCCTGAGATGTCCATTTGGTGTACAAACCAAATGTGCTTCCCTTGCCCTGAGCAAAACCTCTCACTTTCTAAATGCTTGCAGCCAGCTCTTGCAGCACCCAGCAGTTCAAAACAGAAATGAGTTTCTAGATTTACATCCACATGGGCAAATCTGTTGGCAGCCATGGTTAGCAAATGCTTGAGAGATGAGCTTTGCACAGAGCAGATGATCATGCTGAGAGCTGGACACTGCACTTTCCCAAACCGCACGGAGTGGGGAGGACCAGAAATGTGTGTAGCTGCTCTTCAGAAGCCAGCTAAGGCAACATCATCTTAGCCCATTATAGAGATAAGATGTGAAGTGATTTTCCTCTGTCACATTTCCCTTCTTTCTCATTTTTAAAAATTAGATTAATTCACTCTGTGCTTGCTGCACGTGAATGGAATGGAGCTGTGGGAGTCAGCGTGGACTGGGGTGGACTGGGCAGTCCCAGGAACAGGGTCACATTCCAGATTTCTCACAGACCAGCTCTGAGCACAAGTTCATGTTAGACCAGTGGCACTGCAGCAGAGCACAGTGACATTGCACAACTCATCTGGCATCAGTGCAAAGCCATCAGAGTGTGCAAGGCAGGGTGGGAACCCAGCAGGACAGTTTCCTATGGAAAGCTTGGGACGGGTCTGTGGCTATCACAAGACACAGCAGCAGAGGAGCTGCAGCAGCCAAACTGATAACAGCCCAGAAATAAACTGCCCCTTCCTCTCAGCAGCTGTCTGTATCAGCAGCACTCTTCCTGAGAGTACAAGCCCAGGGAGGGGGGAAAAATAAGTAATAAAAGTCATGTATGACAGCATTGAACAACAGGGCAGAGGGCGTTTGTGTGCTTGCATGGAAGAATGAAAGCTACACCAGCACCTAAGCTCGGTGATTTGCCTCTCAGGGGCTGCTTTTGTAATACCAAAAGCACCCTCTGCACTGCAGCATCCATGACTTCTCATGTCTTACCCCAGCTGCACATCATGTTCCTCCTGGCTGATGACTGCTCAGGAAACATCTCCTGCCCCTCGCTGCACCCTCCCCTTCCTCTGCTCCCTCTTTTTCTGCACAGAGAACCCAGCTCATGTTGCCTCCAGCAGCTGGTCATTACTGTTGGTCATTGGAGGGACCACGAAAACACAGCTTGAGCCCTTGCTGTCAGCACTGAAGGACATCACAGCCTCTCCAGATGTCACCACAGTACATTGGGCTGTTGCAGGAGTCACATCACTCCTCTGGTGCCCTCTCTGCAGCCAGCACTTTGTACTTTCTGTGCACATGAGGTCCAGTCCTGCAGCCTCATCCTCTTGGGCTGCTGTCTCTGCAGAGCTAAGCCCTGGTCACTGGGACATGGGGCAGCAGAGCTGGGAACAGGCAGCTGTGTTTGCCCTTCCTGGCAAATGCCCTGTGCAAACTGACTGGCTGCTGCTCCAGCACTGCTGGGGAGTAAATAGTCCAAGGGGAGAACATAATGGCCACTGGTTCTGTCACCACACCTGGGGAGAGCAGCAGCATCTCCATCTTTGGGGCCAACAGCAGCCTGCTGAAGGTTGATGCAAATCCAGGAATGGACAGATATTTCTAGGCCCAGATAGAGCAATGTCTTGGGTTTGATGGGGACAGTAGCAGGTGCTTCAGGAAAAGCTGAACCCCCCCCCCCCCCAGAGATACAGGCAAGGGACAACCTTCTCATTCCCACAGATGCACAGATTGCATCAGGTTAGAAGGGACCCTCAAAGGTCATCTTGTCCAATCCCCCTGCAGGCAGCAGGGACTCCTCCAACTACATCAGGCTGCCACAGGACACATTGAGTCTCATCTTGAAGGTCTCTAGGGACAGGGCCTCAATCACATCCCTGGGCAGCCTGTTCCAGTATTTCACCACTCTCATTGTCAAGAGCTTCCTCCTCATGTCCAACCTAAATGTCCCCTGCTCCAGTTTCAAACCATTGCCCCTCATCCTACCACTCCAAGCTCTTCTAAACAGTCCTTCTCCAGCCTTCCTGTAGGCCCCTTTCAGGCACTGAAACGTAGCTCTGAGGTCTCCCTGGAGCCTTCTCTCCTCCAGGCTGAGCAGTCCCAGTTCTTTCAGCCCTCTTTGTAGGAGAGGTGCTCAACCCTCTGATCATCTTCGTGGCCTCCTCTGCACCCACTCCAGCAGTTCTATGTCCCTCTCTTGTTGGGGGTCCCACATCTGGACACAGCAGTCTAAGATGTTACAGAGAGCAGAGAGGTTTGTATCCCTGCCTCTGTCGTTGTGTGTGATGATGCTTTGTCTCTGGGGAGAGCATTCTGCTGAACCACTCACACATCTGGCACCAATCAAAACCCACCCGGGGACTATTCTTTTGCACAGAAAAAGAGGCAAATTCCATCCAATGGGATCTGCCTGCAGGCAGTGCATTAATACACAGACAAACAATAATAAGGGAGTCCATTTGGTGTGGACAGTGCACTCAGCCCTCCTTGGAACAGCGCTGGGGAGATTCTTGGGATAGTCACAGCCTTGCACAGGGATGAACACCACGAGCTGTGTATGTGTGCACAGTTAAACCCCAACAGAAAGAAACCAAGTGCTTTATTCTTTCCCAAAGGGAAAGGAAGGTGCAGCACAGATGCAGGAATAAAAGCTGTGAGGGGTTTTGTTTGTCGAGGACTTTTTGTTGGGGTGTTGCTGCTGGGTTTTGGTGATGGTGATGTTTTTTAAACTAAGCAGAGCCCTGGCCTGGGCCAGCATGACATGTAGCAAAAGGAGTAAGAGCCTCCTAAAGGCAGATGTCAGAGATTCTTTTTCCAGTTAAATTTTAGCCTAATCTTTCAACATTAGACTATTTTAAATCCTGCTTCATGAGCTTCAGTGCCTAGTTGAAAGTGGTTTTGTCATTAATTATGTTCACTTAGTCCTTGCTATTCATAGGATTTCCACTCCCTTTTTTGGACCCTGCCAGGACCTTTGTCTGGAAGAGCATCCTTGTTCAGCACGACTGTGCCATGCAAAAGGCTAAGAGAACATTTGTTGAATGGTTGCAGTGGCAGCCACACTCCTTCCCTGTGCTCCAAGGGCTCTTTACCATGTGCACGGCCATGGGCGTTTCCCTGCACTCACCCACACTGAATGCTTCTCTCCCATCCCCTATGGGGCTCAGACTTCTCTGAAGAGCTTTTCCAAGTAGTGGCTCACTCCCTCCATGTCCCCCATGGCACGGCTCAGTCCCTTCCCTCCTCCTGTACCAGCAGCCCCTGTGCAAGCCTTGGGACTAAGCCCCTGCAAGCACAACACACCAGCCACCTCCTCCTGCAGAGCCAACAGCTCCAAGCAGCTCACCAGGCACCACTTGTGGTGCAGAACCTGCTCCCAGGGGCTGTTGTACCACGACTCGCCCAGAATGAGAGGCTAAAACACTCAAATATTTATGTAACACTCTGGACCTCACAGAGAACTCTTTTAGATTATCCTTTCTTTCTGCTGACAAAGCAAGCTTCCCTCCCCATTAATTCCAAATAAAGCTGGTTTAAGGTCAGAGCAAGTTCCCAAAGGCTTATGGTGATCTCAGCCAAAGGTAGTGTATGTAAACTGTGTCTGGCCAGCTCATGTTCACTTATTCAAACATTTACAGAATGGTTTGGGTCCTAAAGATTTCCCAGTTCCAATCCCCATGTCACAGACAGGGACACCTTCTACTAGAGAAGGTTGCTCAAGGCCTCATCCAACCCCTTGAACACTTCCAGCCATTCCATTATCTTTGCTGGACCACAAGTTATTCCATGCTGTAATGTTAGGCAGGAGTACCACATCTGGTCAGTGCTGGCACCAGTGCTGTTTGACATCTTTGTCAGTGACATGGACAGAGGAATCAGTGCAGCCTCAGCAAGTTTGCAGATGACACCAAGCTGTGTGGCACAGTCGACTTGCTAGAGGGCAGGGATCCATCCAGAGGGACCTGGACAGGCTGCAGAGGTGTGCCCAGGCCTCATGACATTCAACAAGGCCAAGTGTAAGGTCCTGCACCTAGGTGGGCACAATCCCAAGCACANCTGTACTAGTGGGAGGTGTCCCTGCCTATGGCAGGGGGTTGGAACTAGATGATCCTTGAGGTCCCTTCCAACCTTACCATTCTATGATTCTATGATTCTATCTGTGGTGGAGGAGAAATCACATGGCTTCAGCCTTTGAAATGGAGCTGCATCTACCCTTAACCTGTTTGTCATAGCCTTGATTGCACAATGGTAATGAGCACACAAACCTCAACCCACCAAAAAAACCCCCATCCCACCCAGCTTTTTTCACCCAGTGTTTAAGAGCACATCCACAGCAGCCTGCACTTAATATTTAGAGCAGCATCACATGGATCCTCTCACCTCATCTACTTCCTCAGTCCAGCTGCTGGATCTATATTGGGATACCAGCTCTTAAAGTAACACAGGTCTAGAGATGTGTAAATCATAAAGTGAAACTGCCAGATCAATACCCTGCAGTTATCACATCACAGGCTCAGAGCAGACGTTGCCAACAGCAGACACAGCAGTCACCTGGAGCAAGGCACATCCAGGTTACTCTGAAAGGCCCTCTGACAGCCAAAAATTTCCACACCTAATGATTAATTAACGAGCTGACCCTTTCAGCAAACAGAGATTTCTCTCTGCTCATTCAAAGGCAGCTCAGTACAGCACCTGAGATGGAAGCACTGCATCTCCAAAGGGCAGGAACCCCTCTTCCAGCCTGACATTTCAATCCCCAACAGCAGCAGCACTGCTGACCTCAAGCGAGCCAAAGAAATCTTGTGGAAATTTACATGTAAGGCATCTAAGTGGCTGAATGGGCAAAGCAAAGTGTCTGTTGTGTGGTACTTTGCACACAGCATCACAGGATGGTAGGCATTGGAAGTGACCTCCAAAGATCCTCTAACCCAACCCCCTGCTGAAGCAGGTTCACCGAGATCAAGTTGCACAGGAACATGTCCAGGCAGGTTTTGAAAGTCTGCAGAGAAGGAGACTCCAGAACCTCCTCTTGTGTTCCAAGTGACTGACCAAATGGACAAGGGCTGGGCTGATCAGCATGACAGAGACAGCCACAGTCCACCTGAGTCCTTGCCAGGTTGTGAACACTTTGTTGCTGGCCAAGTGAATGTTATCACTCTGAGCTCTCAAAAGCCGAAGGGTAAGAAAGGAAAGCCATGGGGAAGTGGTTCCAGGCCAGTTTGTTATGGGGGAAGGAGAAATGAGTGGCAATCATCAAGCAATTAAAGCACTTATTAACACCACTGAATGCTGCCTTGGCTAATTATGCAGCACTTCTGCTGCGGTGCAGGCTCTACTTTGGTTTTCTACTGTCTGCTACAAGCCAATTACACAAGAAACAACCACCGACTGTGACACAAATGATGGAAATATTAATAGAATGGTGCAAGCATTCATGACAACCCAAACCCAAGTGCTTGTTCTGCAGAACAAGGACAACCTAGCACTGTGAGGCCAGCCCACCTCCTCCTCCTGCACCGAGCTCTGTTTCTGAGCTGCCTCTTCTGGTGCCAGCAGTGGTGGCAGCAGCCACCTCCAATGTTTTGTCACCTCTGTCCTGCCAGGCGTTGCTATGTCATTAGGTCTGCCAGAAGAAACATTTACGTGACCCACTCCACTTGCAGAAGAAAGAGCTAAAAGCTCTTCACCTTTGAAGCCTCCTCTGGGGACAACTCTCCATCAGGGACAGGACAGGCAGGCTTGGGGCTGGGGAGCCTGGAGAATGAATTTCCCTTTCTAGCTCTGCTGTGGCCTGGCTCTGACCTGCACCACAGGTCCTTCCACACTTTCCTTCCCTGCAACTGCTCGAGGCCAGGGCTGGCCTCTCTTGATGTGTTCAAGCTTGATGGTGGCTCAGCAGCACTGCTGTCATGCAACAATTAATGATCCTGATTGCAACACACCCACCCACGGTAAGAACAACCCTTGCCTCATCGCTACCTCAACATCACAGGCAGAGGAGAAACAGCAAGAGCTTGAAAATGAGCAAATAGTTCATTAATGGGAGGACAGAGCAGCCACCCAGCCTAACACATTGCTCAGCAGATCCCAGCAGTGCAAAGGGAAAATGTTTATTCACCATCGATAAGAATGCCATGGCCTGAGGTGCTTAAGGTGAGGTAGCTGTGTCCCAACAGGCCCAGCACTGACACCCCGCAGCACAAGAGCGCTCCTCTACCCCAGCTCCTTCTCTTTTTGTAGGGGAGAGGGAGGAAAAGCAAGGTAGAAACTTACCCCAGAGTGTCTTCCCCTCTTTCCCAGGGCTCACTTGGTTCCTGCTCAGACTGGTCTGGCTTTAACTGCTTTCACTGGGGTGCAGGAACACCTTGGCAGGCAGAAGGCATCTCAACGTTTTCCTGAAAACACCTGTGAAGCAGCCACCACGGGTGGGCAGCTCTTTGCAGGGGCCAGGACGCAGCAGGGCAGGGAAGCCTCCACTCCCTCTGACACATAAATCGTGAGCTCAGCAGCCTCACATCCTGGGAGCACAGAGGGACTGCCCAGGCTTGCCTTGCTCTGTGCACCAGGAGAGATCAGCGTCGCTGACAGCTCCACAGCTGGGGAGCAGGAGCAGCTTGAGCAGCTGTGAACTGAGGTGTCTGAAAATGAGGAGGAAAAAAATGGGAGAAATTTGTTGTCACTCAGCATCTTGCTTGCTGCTTCTTTTCAGTCCATTGCAGTTTTCTCCCAGCACATGCCAGTTATCCATTCCTTCTGGCCTGGCCCCGGTGTCTTTGGGTTTTTGGGGGTTGTTTTGGTCTTTTAAAACTTGTTTTATTATTCAAAGATCCTTGCACAGAGTGAGCTGACACCTAAGGGGTCTGGGCACCATGTGCCAGCTCTGCCCAGCCTCTCTGTATCCTAAGCAAAGCAATCTTTGCACTGCCATGGAGGGATGGGACAGCAGCACAGGTAGGAAACCTTTCCCAGCCCTGAGGTATTATGGAATCATAGAACATTAGGGGTTGGAAAGGACCTCTAGAGAACATCCAGTCCAACCCCTCTGCCAAAGCAGGATCACCTAGGTCAAGCCACACAGAAACATATCCAGGTGGCTTTTGAATGTCTCCAGAGAAGGAGACTCCACAACCTCTCTGAGCAGTCTGTTCCAGTGCTCCATCACCCTTGCAGAAAAGAAGATTCTCATGTTGAGGTGGAACCTTCTGTGTTCCACCTTATACCTGTTGTTCCTTGCCCTGTTACTGGACATCACCGAAAAGGGAATGACACTTTCATCTTGACACACACCCCTCAGATATTTATAGACAGAAGGAACCTGTAAGCCAGTTAATGTGTCAGAAGCTGAGGTCTGACAGCCACCAGGCTGGGCAGCAGCAGGAGCTGGAGGATTCTGTAGTAATGAATCAAGCAGTAAAACCATGGCTTTGACTTCAAGAGAGTAGGTGGATCCTTTTCTTTGCCTCCTGCCACTGAAGTGTGTGCTCAGTCCCATTTCCAAGTGTTATTCTTTTCATCAGAAGGGGTAGATAGGACTGGGAAATAGCCAAAAAAAGACAAAACCCAGACAAAAGAGAATTTAAATCCTCTTGACTACAAGAGGTTGGGCTTTAAAGCTCCCTGTATCTCCTGAGATACAAATGCAAGATTTAACAAGTCTATGAATATTTCAATAGGAAAAAAAGGCACAGGTTCTAATTTCTATGCATAAACACACACATACATACACACAGCAGCTGAAATGCACTTCCACTTCCCTTGCCTCATGCCAGCTGTCCATGGCCAGTTACAACTCTGCTTCTCCCTAAGGGTGGAGAGCTGATGGAGTCCTCTCTGCAGGTGTCACTGTGTTGTTTAGTCTCAACCATAGGAGATGTTCAGAGTCCCTTGTCATGCCAAGCAAGTCTGCATCCCTCTATCTCTCATCCCAAAACTACAGGACAGATGTGCTCCTGGGCCAGGAAGCTGTTTTCTGGTGTCCCCAGCATAAGAAGGATATGGCACAGTTGGAGGAAGTCCAGAGGAGGGCTACAAAGATGATGGAATACCTCCTCTATGAGGACAGGCTGAGGGACCTGGGGTTGTTCAGCCTGAAGAGAAGACTCTGTGGGGGGACCTTAGAGCTACCTTCCATTACCTGAAGGAAGGCTGGAGAGGAACTTTTCATAAGGGTGTCTGGCAACAGGACAAGGAGATACGGTTCTAAGCTGAGAGGTGGCATTCAACTGGAGGGTGGTGAGACTCTGGAATGGATTGTGGATACCTCCTCCCTGGAGTGTTTGAGGCTACATTGGATGAGGGCTTGAGCAGCCAAGTCACAGAATCACAAAATTAACAAGGTTAGAAAAGACCTCTAGGATCATTGAGTCCAACCTATCACCTAACCCTTCTAACTAACTAAACCATGGCACTAAGTGCCTCATCCAGCCTCCTCTTAAACACCTCCAAGGATGGGGACTCTAGCACCTCCCTGGGCAGCCCATTCCAATGCCAATCACTCTTGCTGTGACGAACTTCTTCCTAACATCCAGCCTAAACCTGCCCTGGCGCAGCTTGAGGCTGTATTCTCTTGTTCTGCCACTGGGTCCCTGGCAGCAGAGACCAACCCCACCTGGCTACAACCTCCCTTCAGGTAGTCGTAGAGAGCAATGAGGTCTCCCCTGAACCTCTTCTCCAGGTTGAACACCCCCAGGTCCCTTGGCCACCCCTCATAGGGCTGTGCTCCAGCCTCCTCTCCACCTGTGGGTGTTTAGGAGAGGAATACAATAATATATGTTCATAAACCCAAAAGAAGTGATCTACCAGGAGCAGCTGGAGAGGCTGGGACTGCTTCATCTAGCCAAAAGACAGCTGCAGACCAGGAGCAATAGAATCATAGAATAGTAAGGTCAGAAGGGACCTCAAGGATCATCTAGTTCCAACCCCCTGCCATAGGCAGGGACACCTCCCACTAGTACAGGTCACTCAAGGCCTCGTCCAACCTGGCCTTGAACACCTCCAGGAAGGGAGCAGCCACAACTTCCCTGGGCAACCTGTGCCAGTGTCTCACCACCCTCACTGTAAAGAACTTCCTCCTAACATCCAGTTTCAATCTCCCCTCTGCCAGTTCAAACCCACTGCCCCTTGTCCTGTCATTACAAGACCTTGTCAATAGTCCCTCCCCAGCCTTCCTGTAGGCCCCCTTCAGATACTGGAAGGCTACTCTAAGGTGTCCTCGAAGAGGAGGGAGAGAGATGGGAGGTTGCAATGGAGGGAGGCTCCAATAGAGGGAGTAGAGATGGGAGGTTGCATTTCCAAGCTTTACAGACATAGAAGTCTGGAGCCCCAGACTAGGAAACCTATAGGTAGGGATGGGGCAAGCAGAGGTGGTGAGACCTTTCTGGTCCTGCCCAGATCCATTCCTCTGGGATATGTTGTCTACCTAAGATGTTAGTGGCAGAGCTTTCGCTGGCTGCAGTTAGAGAGGCGTCTGACAGCAGCTTTTCAGAGGAAAGGACCACACATGTGCCCTAGACTCAATGGCAGAGCCAGCAGCCAAGGGCCATTCCACCTCTTCATCTAAGCATAGGTGCCTGCTCCCATGTCTCACAGGATCAAAGCCCCCTCCAGTCTCTGCTGCTGAGCACAGACCCAAGAGATGGCACTGCCTTGGGCTGGGGGCCACATGTGCTGGCTGCTTACATCAGTGGCATTTAGCAGACAGGGAGAAAAGGAAAAGGAGAGAAGGAAGTTTCAGACAACCTGTCAAAAGGGGTTAAGGGAGCACCCATGTCTTGTGGTCATGCATCAAAAAGCTGGGCAGATGAAGCTGAGGAGGAGACTCTGGCTGGCACAGCTGTCATAGAGCCCATGGGCAGATGACATGGAAGGACAGAGGAGCTCCTTGCTGGGTCCTGGCTTGGGACTTTCAAAGGTCAGGAAAAGTCCTTACAATGCTTCTGGACTGCTTTAGGCAGCAGAGGGGAAGAGCTGGGAGGAAAGGGCAAATGGAGTGATGGGGATAGCTGCTGCAGAGGGGAAATGTCACATCACCTGTGGTGCTGTGACAGTTGTCTGTGGCCGTGGGAGGACCTGAAGGGTCTTGCCAGCTCCTTGGACAACCAATGGCCCTGATGGGGCT
Organism: Ramphastos sulfuratus; assembly: GCA_013399055.1. Lineage (NCBI taxonomy): Eukaryota > Metazoa > Chordata > Aves > Piciformes > Ramphastidae > Ramphastos > Ramphastos sulfuratus. The sequence goes on along the minus strand of WBNM01024414.1, from coordinate 8,715 downwards.
GATGTGGCTTTGGAGAAGGATCAGATGTGATGGCCTAAATGTGACCAGCTAAAAGCAAGTGCTGCATTGAAAACCCCTGGCTGGGACGTGGCACGTGAAACCTAGCATAAAGTAGCAGATCCTAGGGCAGGAGAGGGCTGGAGCCCCTGGCACACCACAGCCAGCACAGCTAGGAGCACAGAGCTGCTCCATTGCCACAACCCCGTGCCCAAGGACACCCAGTTTAATCCCCCTTTTCCCAGAGTTACCCTCCAGTGAGGAGCTGTTACAGCACATGGGCAGTGAGCAATGGCTCATCACACCAACTGACAGGGGCTCTCCAGGTCTTCACCTTAGTGAGGGAAGCAGCTCATTCCACCAAGGACTTCTCACAGGAGAAGATCAGATACCAAAGCATCCGGCTGCACGCAGAGAAGGGCTCTTTGATCTCTTCCCAGAGCTTTCTGCCTTCTCTCTACCACCACATACTTTGATGTGAATGGAATCAAGCTGCATACAGTGTCCCACGAGGAGCCCAGTGGCCTGTCCTGGGAAGGGCTGGGTTGCTCCACCACCTGCAGCAGCCCCAGGATGGCAGGTTGCTCCCTACCTGGGAGCAGCTGTGTCATACTCTGAAGTGGCCTCTCCTCAACTTGTCTGCTCCCAGCGTTGCCTGTGCTCCTCCTGAGGCACTGTATCTCAGTTGCCATAGCTGGTGTCTCCTGCAACTTGTTTTTCTATTCAGAGATCTTTACACAGGGTGAGCTGACACCTAAGAGGTTCAGGCACCTAGTGTTAGCACACTTGAGAAGAAATAAACCTGGTTTGTATTTATTTGTCTCACTATCACTATTTCTGGGTTTGTGGGGGTTTTATCCCCCACGTTTTTTATTTATTTGGCCAAGGTACTAAAGCAGAGAGTTCCTCCTAATCCAGCAGAGCAGGGACTTGCAGAAAGGTATTAAAATATCATAATATCACAGAAGAGTCAGAAAGGTTTCCACAATTTTGATGCTGCCAGGTGTGAGTTGGGGTCAGAAAAATGTGCTAGAATCTTGCTTGTTCCTTTGTCTCAAAGGGAGAGGACAGAGAAGAGGCCTGACCATGGCCATATTTGGGTCTGCCTGAAAACTTGCTGCTGTGTTTACTGAAACAAACGATGAATGCCACAGAAATTTCAACATGGCTTTTTATAGTTAGTCAGCCAGGCAGAAGGCCAATGAAGGCAGAGCTGCCAGCCCCAGCTGTTCAGAAATCAGGAGTCAAGCCCCCAAAATCCTGAAGGTGACCTCAGAACTGGGAGATTTCATAGAACAGTTTCCTAGATTCAATGATTCAAAGAATGGCTTGAACGGGAAGGGACCTTGAAGATCATCCAGTTCCAACACCCTTACCAAGGGCAGGAACACCTCCTACTAGCCCAGGTTGCTCAAGGGCTCATCTGACCTGGCCTTGAACACCTCCAAGGAGGGAGTATCCTCCCTGGGCAAACTGTGCCAGCATCTCACCACCCTCACTGTAAAGACTTTCTTCCTAATATCCAGTCTAAGTCTCCCCTCAAGCTTCAATCCATTCCCTCTCATCCTGTCACTGGGCTTGGCTAAACAATGCCAAGAAAGTTGTACCAGATGACCCCTGAGGCCCCTTCCAGCCTAGGATTCTGTGACTACAAGCACAATTTCAAAATGTCTTTGCAGTCCCAAGCAGGAAATGACCTTGTTTAAAAGGCAGCTGAATGTGGTGCTCAGTCCTGCAGCTCAGGGACCTGTGGATTTTGGGGCAGCACTGGCTGGTCAGGGAATGTAAATGATGAGGCATGGCCCTGTGCTGGTCCCACTGCTTGACATCACCTGTGGCTGAGCAGATGCAGCATGAATCAGATTTCTGGGCAGAGCTGGCTCCTTCCATCTACAGTGTAAAGCATGGGAAGTCTTCTGTTGTGCTGGAAGCTGCTCTGCAAAGCAGAGAGGTCAATAAGGTAGCATCAAGGGTTGCAGGCAGACAGTGGTAATGTCCTTGCATCTTTGCAAGGAGAGCCTGTGGGCACTGGGCATCAGGGACATGAATTAAATTGCTTTCACATGGCAGGTTGCCATTCTTCAAGCCTACCTGCTCTGTCCTCTCCTGCCCATCGATCAATGTCACTGCTGGGCAGGTGTAGACCTCCTTGATGTGGAGGGTCAGCTCTGCTTGTTTCGCCTGGAAGAGGCTCTGGTGCAGCAGATCTGGCACAGAGGGCAGCCTAGTTGGAGGTTCCCTGGGCTCTCCTGCTAACATTGTCCCAGTCCTTTCACTCTTCAAAGCAGATGGCATAAGAGTAGCCTTTGCTGGTAAGCAAAGCAGAAATGTTCCTTTCTGCATGAGTAATGTTTGGAGAGATGTTGTTGCAGTGAGCAGGCAGCACAGGGACAGGAAGGCAAGCACCAGGAAAAAAGCAGAGCTGCAGCAACCCAGGGCCAGGGGCTTGCAAGACCTACTGCTACTTTTAGGCACCAGGACCAATCTCTGCCATTGTATCCCACAGACTTCACTCAGGGTATAGCAGCTGGCAGACACTGCCACTGGGAAGCTCTGGAGAGGAGCAGTCAGTAAGAAAATCAATGAGCAGCATCCACAGAATCCTAGCATGATGAGGGCTGGAAAGGGGCCTCTGGAGATCAGCCAGTCCAGTCCTCCTGTTGAAGCAGGATCACCTAGAGCAGGTTGTCCAGGATTGCATCCAGGTGGGTTTGGAATGTCTTCAGAGATGGAGACTCCACAACCTCTCTGGGCAGCCTGCTCCAGTGCTCCAGCAGCCTCACAGGGAAGTTTTTCCTCCCTTTCAGCATAACATCTTTATGCTTTTCTTCACGTTCAGCAGAACATTTTGTTCACTCCCAGCATGATCTCTTCTACCTGGGCAGGGCAGGCAGGAGAGCAGGGCTGTGCCTCCAAGCCCACTCCCCTCCCAGCAATGCTCAGTATTTGGAGTTCAGCTGAATTGCAAAACAGCAGAGTTACTTCACTCTGCACATCTGCAAGCTGTTATTTACAGAGGCAGCCGAGCTGCCCACAGTGGTTTCAATAATAATTTTGCCTCTTTTAGTAGTTTTGGTTTTGCTAATTCCTTGGTTTGGTTTTCCAATACAATGCTAGCTGCATTAGGAAAGAAGACACAGGCTTCTAACAAGGCTTCACGTTGCCTTGTTGCACAAAGCTGGGACCTGAGAATGCACCTTCTGCTGTGAGAGAGAACCGGCTCTGGGAAGAAGGGAAAAAAGCACCAAGCCACAGTGCAGCAGGTATGGTCAGGAGGCTGGCACAGGGTACCCTGCAGCTGGCACAGACTGAGCTGTGCCGGCCTGCTTTTCATGCGGGCAGCTGGCTCGGGCAACTTTCCATCCACAGGACAAACAGATCCCAGTTACAAGTCAAACAGCAGGATGCTTTGACTAGACACAATCCTCAGCCCAGTCTGCTGTAACAGAGATGAATTCAGACTATTGCTTGACCTCAGGCAGATCAGGGGCAAACCCACTCCATTGTGATTAAGCTTTTCACTTTAGATCAAATGTGCCCCTTTATGATTTATCCATTAGCCCTGGGCACAGCTGCCTGGCAGTGACAAAGGCATGGTGGCAGGACTTGGAGAAGGTAGTTAGTACCTGCAACTACCTATAAACAGAACCACGAACCTGACATATCTGACACTGCTGTGTTTTACAGCCATCACAAATGGAGCTGGACAAACAGGAGGAGGAAGAGGCATCCCAAGACAGAAGTCGAGCTGCCTGCTGGCCAAAGGGCACCAAAGAGGGCACCTCATCAGTGCTGATAGATACTTAAAGGGAGGGTGTGAGGAGGATGGGACCAGTCTTTTTTCAGTGGTGCCCAGTGACAGGGCAAGGGACAACAGGCACAAAGTTGAACATGAGAAGTTCCATCCAAACATGAGAAGGAACTTCTTTAAGGATGACAGAGCCTTGGAGCAGGCTGCCCAGAGGGATGATGGAGTCTCAGTCTCTGGAGACATCCCAAACCTGCCTGGACATGTGCCTGTGTGACCTTCAGGTGAACCTGCTTGAACTCGATGATCTCCAGAGGTCCTTTCCAACCCCTAGTATTCTATGATTGCATGATATGAAACCCGGGATAAGCCATGCCACACTTACTACACAAACATTCAGGTTGGAAAAGACCCTCAGGATCACCAAGTCCAACTGATAACCAAGTCAGCTGCCTGCAGGACCCCATCCACCAGCCTCGGTTGTGTGGTGGACACCTTCTGAGCAAACCCCTGCTGCCTGCAACCCCTAAGGATGCGGCTAATGAGAAGAGGCTGCTCGAATGGGTTAAACCTGCACCAGCGTGTGGCTGGAGCCACCTAGCTCAGCGCCTGCAGCCATGGAGCTGCTGGAGCCACCTAGCTCAGCGCCTGCAGCCACGGAGCTGCTGCTTCACCCGCACCGTGAGAACCGCTGCGAACCGCAGCAGCGCCTGGCCCGGCGCAGCGCTGGGAGCACAGTGGGGCTTAATCAAAACCATGCTGCAGGCCTTTGCATTTCCAGCAGCATGCTGCTGCTTCCCAAAGGCGTGTGCCGTGGAGCTGACAAGGCTGCCGGCTCCGCCACGCCGGCTGCCCCTTGGGGCTGGGCTCTGCCTAGGCAGCAGGGCTCTGCCGCTGGAGAGCAGCACGGGGTGGTGGCACCCAAGCGAGCACACAGCTTGGATTTGTCTCTTAGAATCACACAATTATCAGGGCTGGAAGGGACCTCAAGGACCATCTAGCTCCAATCCCCCTGCCATAGACAGGAACACCTCACACTAGATCAGGCTGCTCAGAGCCTCATCCAGCCTGGCCTTAAACACCTCCAGGGATGAGGCTTCCACCACCTCCCTGGGCAACCCCTTCCAGGGTGTCACCACCCTCACGGTGAAGAACTTCTTCCTAACATGTAGTCTGAATCTACTCACTTTTAGTTTTGCTCCATTTCCCCCAGTCCTATCACTACCTGAAATCCTAAAAAGTCCCTCCCCAGCTTTCTTGTAGACCCCTTCAGATACTGGAAGGCCACAATAAGGTCTCCTCAGAGCCTTGTCCTCTCCAGACTGAACAGCCCCAACTCCCTCAGTCTGTATCCATAGCAGAGCAGCTCCAGCCCTCTGCTCATCCTCATGGCCCTTCTCTGGACACATTCCACCATGTCCATATCCTTCTTGTAACAGGGGCTCCAGAACTGGATGCAGTACTCCAGGTGGGGTCTCACCAGAGTGGAGTAGAGGGGGAGAATCACCTCCCTTGACCTACTGGACACACTTCTTCTGATACAGCCCAGGATACAGTTGGCTCTCTAAATGCATCACCATGACTTCAGGGGAGGAGTTTTGGCAGGCCTGTGGCAGCTGGCTGGACAAGGGAACACAATGAGAGGCAGGGTGGTGGTTGGGATTTCAGGCTCTGTGGGGATTCCTTGAGCACAGCACCTTCCTCCTTCTCCTATTCTGTAGGGTGTCCTAGGCACACCACCTCCCTCCTGTGCTCTGCCCATTGTTGCTATGAGATGCTTCAGCATCCCTGGTCTCAGAGTGCCCTGAGGAAGGCAGTCACCTGACACACTCTGTGGACTCAATGTTTCTAAACTGGGGGCTTCTGCCTCTATCTTCAATGAGCAGGTTCCTTCCACCCTGTGGAACACTAAACATCTGTTTCTCACTTGATCAGGCATCATCTATAGCAGTGATAAAACAGCTTTCTTTGACTCCTCTTTACAAACCCACTCAACAGTCTGCATTTCCCTTGGTGACACATTGCCTTTAACCAATTATAAACACAATCATAATTATTCTTTTTTCAACTCATATGGGTGGAAAGAGTAAGAAAGTCTGCACTAGCCACAACATCCATAACAAATACCAAAGCCTGCAGCTCCATCCCTTTTCCCAGGGAAAGATATCCTGGGAGAGCAGGCAGGCTTTGGGGTTACACCCAGGGCTCAGCTAAAAGCTTGCTGTGCCTGGGTGAAGCACATCACTGTACTGAAGTAAAGCAGGGAGACTACTCTCAAATGAAGATTCTGTGGTGTATTAGAAGGGGTATGGCTAGTAGGACAAGATAGGCTCTCCTACTCCTCTACTCTGCCCTGCTGAGGCCACATCTGGAGTACTGTGCCCAGTTCTGGCCCCCCCAGTTCAAGAGGGACACAGAACTGCTTGAGAAACTCCTGTGCAGAGTCACAAAGATGCTGAAGGGAATGGAACAGCTCTGGTAGGAGAAGAGCCTGAGGGAGCTGGGGTTGGGAGCTTGGAGAAGAGGACACTGAGAGGTGACCTTATCAATAGGTAAAGATGAGTGGCAGGAGGCTGGAGCCAGGCTCTGCTCAGTGATGCCCAATGACAGGAAGGACAAGGGGCAATGAGTGGAAGCTGAGGCATAGGAAGCTTCATGGAAACATGAGGAAGATTTTTTTCCCTGTGAGAGTGACAGAAGACTGGAACAGGCTGCCCAGCAGGTTGTGGAGCCTTCCTCTCTGGAGATATTCCAAACCCACCTGGATGTGTTCCTGTGTGATCTGCTCTGGCAAGGGGGTTGGACTGGAAGAGCTTTCAAGGTCCCTTCCAGCCCTTGACATTCTGTGATTTGTGTTTTTCTGCTCATTGCCATTCACCCCTGAAAAGCTCTCAAGTGCAGAGGTAATCCAAAAACCTCCTGCAAGCATCAAAAGGCTTCAAAGTGCTAGCTGAGCTCAGGCATTTACTAGACTGCTCCTGTTCTTTGCCTTAGATTTCATAATCTGAGGAGCTGCCAAACAAAAGTAGATTATTCCCCTTCTGGATATGGGATGGTGACACAAAGAAATTGGAAAGCTGTCCCTAATTTCACTGTGATCATAGGGCTGGCAAATCCAAAAATAACAGATTATAGTCTTTGAATCCTCCTTAGCACTTTGACTGCAGTGAGAGATGTCCCAAGTGAATGACCATGTACTTGCATCCTCAAGTCACTCCAAATAAGACCAATGCAAGGAACAAAACCTTTTCTATTACCTTTGTAACAGAATAGAGAGGAAACAGAGAGTTGCCCTTCAGATATCAGACCTGTGAAAGGGATCAAAAGACATCCTGAAACGTGCAGCTGCTGCAGCTCTCAGCATGTGGCTATTATCATATTTAAACAGCATTGGAGTGTACCCTTCTCAGAAGTATTTCTGTAGCCTTGTCCATATGGAGGTGGTCAAATGATGCCTTCAGACCTGCTAGAGCATCTCTGACCCCTCCCCTCCCTTTGATACCCAGAGGCTGGATCCCATGGAAAATAGGGTACCATGCATCAGTCATACCTTGTATTCTGGTATGAAATGGGTTTGTTCTGCTTGGAGAAGAGAAGGCTTAGGGGTGACATTCCCATGGACTGGTATATAAAGAGTGGCACCCAGGAGGATGGAGACTCCATTTTTTACAATGTGTCACATAGAGAAGACAAGGAAGAAAACAGGTGGTGGGTACAGGTTACTGCTGGGGAGATTCCCATTGGACTCAAGAAGAAGATGTTTCACCATGAGAACAGTTACAGACTGGAATTATCTCCCAAAGGAAGTTCTGGATTCTCCTACATTGGCCAGTTTTAAGGCTCAGCTTGACAGGCTGCTGGGACAGATCATTTCAACTGCACTATCACCTAGAAAGGTTGAACAGATGATCCTTGGTGTCCCTTCCAACCTAGCATTCTGTGTGCTTCTGTGACTATCCAGGGGGGCAGGGACACTAGTTTCAAACCACATATGTCAATGGAGTCTTACTACTGCTGCCTTTTGCCTGGTGAAAGCAAAAAAATAAGAGTTCCTTGGGAACCTCCTTGGCAGGGTGCTCTGGAAGGAAGGGGGGCCCAAGAGAGCTGATCATTGTTCAAGGATTACCTCCTCCAGGCCCAGAAGCAATGCACCCCAAAAAAGAGGAAGGCAGGTAAGAACACCAGGAGGCCTGCATGGATGAATAGAGAGCTCCTGGATACACTTAGATGCAAGAAGAAAGCTTGCAGAGAGTGAAGACAAGGACAGGGGACATGGAGTGAATGCAGAGAAATTGTTTGTGCAACCAGAACTCATCTTAGGAAAGCTAAAGCACAGCTAGAAATAAATCTGGCTAGGGACATTAAAGGGAATATGAAGAACTTCTTCAGGTATATTAGTGAGAAAAGGAGGACTAGCAAGAGGGTGGGACCCTTCCAGAAGGGAAATGGAGAGCTGGTGACAAAGGATATGGATAAGGCTGAGGTGCTCAATGACTTTTTTGCCTCAGTCTTCAACAGCAATGGCTCCAACCACAACGTCCAAGTGCCAGAGGGTAAAAGTAAGGACTGGGAGCAGGCAGATCTACCTACTATAGTAGAAGATCTCGTTCGAGAGCTCCTAAGCTATCTGAATGTGCACAAGTCCGTGGGGCCTGACCAGATCCACCCACGGGTCCTGAGGGAACTGGCAGATGAAGTTGCCAAATCACTGTCCATCATACTTGAAAGGTCATGGCAGAGTGGTGAAGTTCCTGCTGACTGGAGAAGGGCAAACACAACATCCATCTTCAAGAAGGGAAAAAAGGATGACCCTGAGAACTACAGAGCAGTCAGCCTCACCTCTGTGCCTGGCAAGATCATGGAGCAGATCCTGCTGAAAGCTCTGCTAAGGCAAATGGAAAACAAAGCAGAGGTGATTGGTGGCAATCAGCACAGCACAAGGGCAAATCTTGCCTGATGTGCTGGTTTGA
>WBNM01024413.1:36034-54370 GCA_013399055.1 Ramphastos sulfuratus | reverse complement strand
CAGGATCTGCCCCTCCTAAGTCTTTGCTAGTTGGTCTCATCCCCTGGCCATCCTGTAGGTGCCCTGTGATGCCCTGTGATTGCACTCAGGATGATCTGTTCCATTATCTTGCACGGCACTAAGGTCAGGCTGACAGGTCTGTAATTTCCTGGGTCCTCCTTGCAACCCTTCTTGTGGATGGGCACCACACTGGCCAGATTCCAGTCATCAGGGACCTCTCCAATGAGCCAGGACTGTTGATAGATGATTGAGAGAAGTTTGCCAAGCTCATCTGCCAGTTTTCTCATCACCCTTGGTATGGATCCCATCTGGTCCCATAGACTTGTGAGGATCCAAGAGGCTCAACGGGTCGCTAACTGCTTCCTCACATCTCCATGGCTTTTGGCTCAATCCTTAAGCCACATTTTTGAGGGTGAAGGAAAGGTTTTGAACACTCTCAGCCTCTTGCACAACCAGCAGCATCTCAGTGGGTGCCCAGTGAGACAGGAGAGCTGAAGATCCACTTCTCTTTCACCCAATTCCTTCACTTGAGCCACCAGTCCCCAGCACTGAAGCAGTCATCATCCTCACTGCCCTGTTCACCCTGTGGATTCGTCAGTCTTAGTGCTATCTGTGCAGACTTTTTGTGCAGCCAGGCTTATATATGTCTGATTCTGATGCAATAGAACCTCAAGCTACAAACTAAAGTAAGGTGGAGGTCAATCAACTGCTTATATTTGAGGTGAATTAAATCACACTATTTTCCAATAATGGAGGCTGAATACAAGATGTGATTATGTTTTCACATCCTGTATATGTGTAGCTAGCAGATTTGTCTTTGTAACACCTAAAGCAAAATATAAGTTGAGATTTTTACATTGAGTGTGGCTAGGGAAAAGCTAATTCTATTTATGTTTGGTGTTAATTATGAAACAGTACATAGATTACATTTAATTAGCAGTATTGCTGCAGTCATCAAGCTTTTCAATCGTTACTTCATTTTTGCAGTAAAAATGCCTGCTAAATGTGGGTTTTGATAGGCATACATAAAGAAACTATAATGGGTGTGGGAGGCAAATCAATGAAATAAATATTTACAGAGGATTAAGGTTTGTAAATTATGTATCTTCCACAGAACATAACTTTCTTGTCAAGCATCCTATTGATCTTCTTAAGCTCTTTAACTCTTCCTCCTCTCTGGTGAATATATTCAAATGACAAATAGATTATTGATAAGCTTCAGAGACAACTGACCTCTCAGACTACAACCTTCACCAGTTCTGGATATCAGGGAGAACTTGGAAATGTACAAAATAAAAGGTAGAAGTGACAATATATGTACTATTCTGAATACTTCAGTGGTAGCCTACTGATCATCCAGTCAAGATATTGAACTCATTGTATAACCAAAAGCCATGAGATATATACTTTATGGTATGGAGAAGGTAAGAAAGTAAGTTCTGGACAGTGTTCAAAAATACAAAAAAACTTCTCATGGGTTTCACTGTTACATTGTACAATAAATGACAAATGAGTACACCTTTGGGTATGGAGAGCTTTGACAATGTGAACTCCCCTTACTGGTCACTAATAAGAATATAATATAAGAATGACTTCAATATGTTGTGTCCTCAAATCTGGCCAATAGCAGACACATAGAGAAGAGTGAGTGTGTATGTCTTAAAATTCTCTATACCTCCTTAGGAACTGCTTCACCCAAATTTCACTTCCATATATTTAGTAACACTCAAAGGATTTCTCTTCCATGAACTTCTGCATTTTTCCACAGAAACAATATAAATGTTTAGCACTCACAACATCCCTGGCAAGCAGTCAGAAAAGAGTCTGGAAAAGAGAGCAGGGAAAGTGTTGTTGTCTACAAGTCATTACCCGTAGCAAAAGATAAAAGCTATTGTATTGCTTGTACAAAGAACTACCTACTTCTGTTTGTGTTGAACTTGGTTCATTAAGTTCATTGAGCTGCCCCTTTTGTTAAAAGAATGAATAATAAATCCAGAACTGTATTATTTTGGTGCTGTTTGGTTTTTTTTTCCTTCTTTGAAGTTCATGGTTATGTAGCTCTCTACAACACCCGCCCCTACAGTTATTTCTGTTTCCCAGTTGAGTCCTGGAAATTTGTGCATAGATCTTCCCACAGCTCTCAGCATTGCTGTTTGGTGGACATAAATCCTGCCAGGCTGGTTTAACCTTTGCTCTCCTCCTCCTGTTGTGGGTCCAGGAGCTGTAGAAGATTGAGCAAACAATGAGCAGCAAAGCCTTGAGGGCTAGGAGCTTAGCACCACGAGTCAGGTGTCTGGTGCTGCCCCTCAACATGCCTGTGTGGTCACATGAGGCACGAAGCTTTGAATTCATTGGGCAGAACAATGATGCCAGTGCCTACTGGCCAGTTTAATTTTCAAAATGATCTATTTAATGGGGGGTGATTTAGAAACCACCTTTCTGCACTACCTTTCTGCACCAACTCTCCGCTCTCTGCTGGCAGCAGTACCCCTTAGTGGCTTGTTAACTGGGAATCATTGCAGCCACCTGTCTGCAGCTTGCACTGGCAGCTCAGCAGCAACTCAGCTCTTCTCTCCTTCCCTCTACCTGGAATATTTTGTATTTTACCACAGGATCATTATGGTGAGTTTTGGAAGCCTCCTTGTACAGGAAACTTACTCAGGGACCAAGGCGTCATGAGTACATCTGCTGGAGTTGATGCTAAGGCTCTGTAAGCATAGTTAGAATTGTTTCTGCTTTTGCCTTCCTGTTTTCCAAGTTCTGATTGTTTAAAATGTTTAATTCTGCGTTCATAAATATCTTTTGTGCAACGATTTCCTGTTGACCAAAAATCCAAAGAATCTCAGGGCATTTTCCCAAATTTTTGAATATTAATATTTTTTTAAATAATGAAAAAAAAAATCATAATTCATAACATATTAATAATATCATATCACATTCTCACTGAAAACCCTCTACATTCTTCCATATCCAGATAGACTCTACAGTTCTGCCTCTGGCAATATAATACAAATTGTCAGGGGAAATGTATTTGAGTGGCTGATAATCCATGTATACCTCAAGGACCACATCCTGGTACCCTTTCCAATATGGTCTCTTTAACCGTGAAGGTAAAAAAAGTGTTAGCATCCTCTGATTTTAGAATACCTCTGATAACAGAAGTTCCTTTAGCCAGAAATTAACCTTCAATCATAATATTGGGTAAAACAACCTCAAAAAAAAAAAAAATATTGTGACAAACTTTGGNAATTAGCCTTAAACCAGCACAGACAGTATTCCCTCTCCTCATTGCTACTTCCTTTCCCTTTGGAGTGCCATCACTAGCCTAAAGTTCTGCATCCTTAATTTCATGGTGGCCTGAAAAACATTTGGAAGAGTCAGCTAGAACTTTTTGGAATAGAATCTTGGATTGCAGAGGAGAGATTTAGACCGGATGTTAGGAGGAAGCTCTTTGCAGTGAGGGTGATGAGGCACTGGAATAGGTTGCCCAGGGAGGTTGTGGCTGCTCCCTCCCTGGAGGTGTTCAAGGCCAAGTTGAACGAGGCCTTGAGTGAGCTGTACTAGGGGGAGGTGTCCCTGCCTATGGCAGGGGGTTGGAACTAGATGATCTTTGAGGTCCCTTCCAACCTTACCATTCTATGATTCTTTGTAGAAACTGGGTTTGCTCATTTTCAATTAGTGTGAAATGTCCTTATCTCTGTGACAGGTAGGATGTGTCTGGGTGAATTCACACTCTTGAAGTGAGAACCTTAGGCTCTCCAGTCAATGGGTGCAGCTGCATGTTTCCAAGGGGAGAGTCACAGCATCTAGTTCAGGCAATGATTATAGTCTACAAGGTCTGCACAACACAGTTATGCAAGGTGCCAAAATCCATACGTAGGTGCTCTGTGGTTCCATTCATGCCTTACTTTCTGCCAGTGATATCCCAGAAGTGAATCAACAAACCCCTGTGATCAGTGATGTCTAAACATGTATCTGGTATTCTTCATTTTAAATTCAACTTGCTTAGCATGTGTTCTGAGCTGTCAGGAAGCCAGGCAGCCACGCCAGCACAGTACTAAGCCTGAGCTAAAAGCCCTATTTAGTATTGCCATCACATTTACTGCAGTTTTGTAACTTCCATTTCAGAGAAATATCCACCTTACTTGGTGTAAGCAAAGGTGAAGTCACATCTGCTTGCCAAAGACAACATAAAACATCTCTAAAGCTTTTGCTCAATCCACTAACATCAACACACAGATCAATTCCCCAACAGCTAATCTATCTATCTACAGAAAAGACGAGTGCTGATTTATATTCTTTGCACTCCAAAGTGAGGAAAAAGTATCATAGTATCACAGTATCACCAAGGTTGGAAGAGACCTCAAAGATCATCAAGTCCAACCCATTACCACAGACCTCAAGACTAGACCATGGCACCAAGTGCCACGTCCAAACCTGCCTTGAACACCTCCAGGGACGGTAACTCCACCACCTCCCTGGGCAGCCCATTCCAGTAGCAAATGACTCTCTCAGTGAAGAACTTTCTCCTCACCTCGAGCCTAAACTTCCCCTGGCGCTGCTTGAGACTGTGTCCTCTTGTGAATAATAAGGTGTAGAATTTTGTGCAAATTCATATTTGTGCCTTTACTTCTTATTGGGTGACTGAAATTAGAACTGGCACTCTTGTCCTCAGCCACTACTCAGTGCTCCTGTACTCCATCAATGTGAAGGTTAGCTGCTCTTTATGTCTGCTCATAGAAGAAGCAGATCTAACTTCACTGATTACATAAAGATCCATTGGGACTACAGGAAAGGTAGTTCTTTGGGAAATCAGTTCTTAAAATCCAGAGGTATCTCTGGAGTTATGACCCCAGGAGAGAGATAAACTGTAATTGCTGACCCATCACACGCCCCATAGCATATAAACTGCTCCTGGTCCGTTAATTGGACAGTTTCAGTCCCCTAGGACTCTTTATCACTCCTTCAAACATTGAGACTGCACATGCTCAGGACTTCCAGAAAAAGTCACCTTTTTTTATCTGTAGTGGGTGGGCCATTGACATTCCTGTTTTCATTTCTGAGACAATTTCAGTCTAGTCAATGTGCTATTCTCCAGCTCTGGAGCCACAAAATGGCCTTTTGCTCTCACTGTAACAAACTGCAGAGAGGGAAAAAGAAACCCCACCTCCTTTGTGAGAGCAACCTCTCTCAGTGACAAGTCTATATATACCCTTATAGTTCATAGATACTACTCAATGAACCTGCATAGGCCCCCTTTTCCCTTTGGCAATATACAATTCAGAAGGTCATGACTCCTGGACAGAACTGTAATGAAGTTGTGAACATGTACTGAAGGAAGAATATAATCTTCTTTCCACTTAGGCTCACAGCAAAAATGTGGTCAGGCCTCAGTAGCTAATTGATAGCAGAATTTGTTTAAATATAGTAAGTTGTTGTACATGCTTTGGAATTCAATGAAATCTAACGAGCAAAATCAGGCTCTTTTGTGTAAACTAATCACTGATGGCAAAGCTCTCTTTGTAACATCTTCACTGCATTATGCCACAGATAATAAATTGTTCCTTTCAGTGTGGGCAATATTTCTCAACTCTCATGTGTTGTAAATCATACTTTTCTTCTCAATCTGCCAGTTTCATTTTAAACAATTGTACTGAAGTGTTCACCACAATTCACATGCTGTATACTAGCTCCTACCAACAGCTGCTTTAAGCACCATGATTCCTACTTTCCACTTTCTGTTCATATTTATGTATCTTGTCATCTGGGAAAACAAATACCTGGAAATCACTTCCACACCAAGTGCAGAATAATATTATATCAAATAAGGCTGTCAGTAGTATCTTGGGATTTTCAATGTGATTTTTATTGACCAACACCAGCACTGTTGTTAAAGATTTTGATAACTAATAATAAATCACATTTCTGAGGTGCAAGGAAATGTCTTTACACATTGTTACACAGTGTTTACTTTGACGTACTGCAATTGCCACTAAGAAAAGCCTGTTAGATACTGAATTGTTTTTATTGGTTTATGATGGAATGTTTTTGCTTCTTATTAGCATTTCCCAGTTGACTACAATTCTCTACAGTCTGATGCTGACCTGAAGAAAATCCAAAAAATTAACTAGACTTGCAGAAAATAACTTTCAGAACCTGGCTGTCTTTGGGGACAACCAGAGGGAAAAAAGTGAATAACTCCCACCTTATAGTTGTTCAGGATTTCAAACTGTTGCAATTCTCTGTCACACCAATGCAAAAAACAACTAGGCCCTCAAAATTAGGCAGCAGCTATGATCATTACACAATTATAGATAAGAAGTCAAGAACTCACTGTAATGGTATGGGTGGGTTTTATTTTCAAATTTAATATAGTTATTATTTTTTAAATTAATGTGTTTAATCTCACCATATAACTTATTTTTAATCAGGTTCTATGCACAGTTGTGAAAAACATTACACAGAGGAAAACAGAGGATCTGGAACACTTAAGAAATAACTACCAATGGTATAACAAACATTAAACTTAATTGAATCAAAATAGAGGCTCTTGCCATCCATTATATCACTTGTCCACTAAAGGGACTTGAGAGGCTCCTGTCTGCTTAAGGCAGAAGGCACTTGGATTCACTTAGAGAGGCTATAAATATTTACTCACAAAATAATATCTCCAGGATTCCCAGGGCTAAATTATAGCTTCTAGACAGTACTTGAACACTTGCAGGGAGTTCTGTCGCTGCCTTATTAGCTGTTAAGACTTCTGGAGCTTCCCAGGCTCTAACAGGGTGCTGGGAGAGAGGCAGACAATCTCTGACCTGATCCTGGTTCTTCTTGGACGAGTCTGTGTCCTTTCTAGAGCTCCTCGTCTCAGCAAAAGACTTGCAAATGTGGAGTCTTGGCACGATGCCGTGCAGATGTGCAGACAGGCACAATATCAGGCTGGCTAAGTGAGCCTATCACCTGAAAGCACTTAATGCTTATTCCTGGTAAACTAAAGTATTTCCAGGTATACAAGCCCAAAGCATCAGAGTTTGTCATTATGCAGCTTATTTCCAGGGGAACTTAGTAGACGTGATGCTGTGAAGCAAATAAGGCAAAAGCATGGCAGAACACAACAGCAGAGAGCAATGAGGCAGAAGCACTGAGGCAGAGCACGTTGTGTTTGCCTGCTTGTCTCTTTTAATCAGTTCAGTCCATGACTCCTATCTCTCCAGCCACAGAGCTTAGCCAATCAGAATGGCGGTTTGCCAAACTTCACCATATTAGGTGAGCTAGGGCTTGCGTTTACCCTTTTAGGGCACAATACAAACAAGTATATAAACACGTGGGGGTAGCTATTTACCAGAGAGAAGAGACTTAATGTCACCTAGCCTTTGTTTTCCATTCCTGCAACTGCTTCTCTCAAAAGCAGAAGAGAGGGAGAACAGGGAAACATATCTGACAAGCCAGGACATGTTTAGGCTTATTTTGGCCTTCCATGACACTCACTTTTCTTGAAGTGACCTCCTTCAATATATTGTTCTTCATGATATGAAATGCAGTACCTTATTGCTTAATGTCTTAGGGAGGTTTCACAGTTTATGTGTGTTACAGGTGCTATAAGACACATCCAAGATCATGAGTCAGATACATATATAGGTAATTTTATTAATATTAAATTAGTTTGAGGGGGAAGTGGTTGTTTAAACAGGGTGCAATTTACCCTGTGGTCCAAAAATTAGGCATCTGATTTGTTGTATCTCTCACTGGGTAGATACAACCACCTCAGGATAATAGTTCAAAGAATTACAGATTTGGTTGCTTTTAGTGGAATTTACTGTGTTTGTTTATTCCTACTCTTCTCTTTCCCTAGATACCAGTGACACCAGTATGAGTCCATCTTTCTTCTCTACAATCTACCACCCAGGGAGGTGGTAACTCTGGATGTATTTAAAAGTAATTTGGATGTGGTACTTGGAGATATAGTTTAGGGTGAACCTTGTAGAGTAAGGTTATCGGTTCAACTTGGTGATCCTGAGGGTCTTTTCCAACCTGAATGTCTCTGTAATTCTGTGATTTATACACATTGATAAGACTTTATTGTAGCACACAGGTTCACCCTTAGTTCTTAAAGAACATGACTCCTTACCATAAAAAGGCAACTTGCATCTAACTGAGGGTAAATTTTATGATCCCACATTTCCATTGATGTTCAAAGTGCTCTTACTGCTTCTGAGAATTTTAAGTATAATTTTATAACTTGGTTAGTAATCTATAGATCTCCTAAATGTCTGATAGATGGGCATATTTAATGATCTGGTAAGTCTTTAACACCTCTGTAGATTAGAGGCTGTCATGGTAGGCCTGAATAGGCCAAATTAGGCTTATACATGTCCTGGCTTGCCCAGACATGGTTTTCTGCTCTCCCTCTCTCTGTTGTGGGGAGAAGAAATTGCAGGAAAGAGGATAAAGACCCTGGATTACCCAGACTTGTTCTACTCCTGTTTGCATCCTGTGGTAAATAAGGTATGTAAAATTGGCTTGTGCCTGTCTCATGCAAGGCCTATGTTTTCCCAAATTTGAGTAAAGCAAGCCTATGTCTTCACTTAATATGATCAAGCTTGGCTAACTGCCATTCTGATTGGCTCTGCTGTGTCCAAAGGCCCATTAGTCTCAGGCTGTATGGATAAGAGAGATGAGCAGGTAACACAAGATGCTCTGCTGTTGTACTCGTGCATGTTTGCTTGCCTGCTGCTACTGCCACTGTTATAGTGTCTGTTTATTGTGCTCTCTCTCTGCAGTACTGCCTCAGTGCATCCTGTCATGCTAAGCCAAAGCTCTGCCACAAAGTGAACAAACCCTGATACTCTGAGTTTGTCTGCCTGGAAACTGTTTGCCTCGAGTTTACCAGGAATAGGCACCAAATGCCTCCACGCAATAGGCCTGCATAGCCAGCATGACATCCATGCTAAGACACATTGCAAAACATTCTGCCTACACCTGCCAAGATGAGGAGCCCTGAAAGGGACACAGAGATCATCTAGAGGGACCAGGATAAGGCCAGAGATTGTCTGCCTCCTTTGCCCAGCATCCTGTGAAGCCTAGGAAGAATTAAGAGCCTCAGCAGCTCTTGGTCCTATGTTATCATCTATATAATGTTTCTATGACCATTGCAAAAGAACCTGCTTATTATTAAAATTTATTGGGGGTGGGAGGTGAGGAGGTGGATGGTGTGAGATCCCTGAATATATAAAATAAACAATATTAATTTTGAAAAAATACCATCTCACAATCCATTAATACTCCTCCATTACGAAGGCATCTTGAATTATATTGTTTTCTTTAAAATGCTGCCCTTTGAAGTTTGCATTTTTTTTTCTTTTGACTATATATCAAACACTGGTTTATTGTTTACAAGTTTACTATTAAACTTCTGTATTTTCAGTCATGAAAACGATGACTGATAAAACACTGACATGACTCTTCTGAAAAAAATACATTCATTAAAAATGTATCATGCATCAGTAATGGAATTCTTTGTCCTCACAAACCCTCCTAGAAATATTAGACATTTCAAATACAACAGCAACCAAAATTTTGCCTGATAAGATATGACTATTCAATGATTTTTTTTTTTTTCTTTCATGAAGAATTTCAGCCAGTGAGAAGGACCCACACTGGAGAAGCTGATGAAGGACTATCTCCTGTGGGAGAGAACAAGATGGAGCAGGAGAAAAGTGAGAGGAGGAAGGAGTAGTAGGGACAAAGTGCCATGAAATTACCACAACCCCCATTCTGCATCCTCTCTGTGTTGTTTGAAGGAGAGGAAGTAAAAGGGTCATGAATGAAAGAGTGAAATTGAATCTGGGAAGAAATATTTGAAAGAAGATGTTTTTAGTTTTGTCCTTTTTTTCCCCCACCACCCTATTCTATTTTTAAATGGTAATAAATTAAAATAATCTTCCCCTAGACAAATTAATGTTGTCTATAAGAGTAACTGCTGAGTAATCTCCTTTTCCTTATCTTAGCCTACAAGCTTTTCCATATTATTTTATCCCTTTATAATTTTGAGAAGACAAGTGAGAGCATGGATTGATGGGCACTTGGCAACTATCCAAGGTTAAACCACCACAATGCTCCATATAGAAGCAATATTAACTTTCTGTTACATGGTATTCCTGGTTTTACATCAGGAATTCGCTTTCCTATTGCCAATTTTCAATACCTGCTTTTCAAGGTATTATCATACAATGGTAAGTTTGGAAGTGACCTCAAAGATCATCTAGTTCCAAGCCCCTGCCATAGGCAGGGACACCTCCCACTAGTACAGGTCACTCAAGGCCTTGTCCAGCCTGGCCTTGAACACCTCCAGGGAGGGAGCAACCACACCCTCCCTGGGCAACCTGTGCCAGGGTCTCACCACCCTCACTGCAAACAACTTCCTCCTAACATCCAGTTTCACTCTCCCCTCTGCTACTTTATAACCCATTGCCCCTTGTCCTGGCGTTGTGAGACCTTGTCAGTAGTTCCTCCCCAGCCTTCCTCTAGGCCCCCTTCAGATACTGGAAAGCTACTATAAGGTCTCCTCAAAGCCTTCTCTTCTCCAGGCTGAAGAACCCCAACTCTCTCAGCCAATTAGTTCCCTGTAAAACTAAGGAGGACTTGCAATTGAAAGTTTTACCTCCTTGAAGCATTGGGATGACTGGAACCAATATTGTCATATCTTGTTACATACACCATAAAAGTAGGTGTTTAAGTGAGAAAATTTAAGAGAGAGTCAAAGATTCTGTAGACAAGGAGGCAGATATTAGTCAGAAAGTTACTTCAGAGAACAATGAAAAAGTGAGTTTTAGCTGATTGTTAGAGAGACCAAGTAAATGAAATTTCCTATATTTCCATCTGTACTTACTTTTTCATTCCACTACCAGTGAGTAGAACCTACATGAGTTTCTTTACTGCCCCTCATCAGCTATTTATATAAACTGTTAAGATCTCCCTTGATCCTGCCCTACACTAAATAACCCCAGCACACTCAGTCTCCTTCTTTTTGCAGCTGTTCCAATCACTTAACCATTTTAGTGACAGCATTGATGTCAGGTAACCAGAGAATGGGTTCTGGCTCTGTGCTGGACCAAACACAAGCCTAAGGAGAGTCACTTATTTCTCTAAATAGCAAGAGAGGCATCTCTGAAGTCAGTGTTGAGTACACAAGGAGCCATTTGGCTGTCTACAGAAGTACTCACACAGATCTGCTGGAAGAAACATCTGATAGCAATACAATGCTTTTTGACATGATGAGTTGACCCTAGCTGGCAGAGACTTGACCCTATCCAATCACTTGTTTACCCTCCCCTAGGGAAATAAAACAGAGAATGTGAAGGGGAAAGGGAAGAAAAACTCCTGGGTAGAGATGAAGACAGTTTAATAAGCAAAGAGATAGAAGAAAGACAGGAATAACAAAGCAACTGCTAGAACTGCAGTTGTTTATCCTCTCACAGAACTAAACCTCTGCCCACATAGTTTCTATGCAATGGCTACCTACTTAAATACCATGTGCTGGTTTGAAGCTAATTGGAATATTTTAATAGAGAAAAGTATACTATAGGTTGTGAAAAGGAAACAATGGTGATGTCTACTTCACTCATAGGCTTGCTGAGATGTTTAAGTACTCAAAACATAGATAAGTCAGTCTCTGGGGTACAGCGTCTCGGTCTAGCAGCTTTTGGCTTTTCTCCTTTCTGCTGAGTAACCTCACTAACCACTTTTCTTCTAACCCTCCTGGCCAACCCTCCAAGCTCACCTTGCGCATAAGTCAAACCTTGGGGTAAGGTACAGGGGTGGGGAGAAGGTGGAAGGGTGGTTGGGAGCTCCTCCTGGGGTCTCTGATTTCTGGAAGGGGTGTTGTGTTTCTGTATTACCTTTACCTTGTATATTTCTGTAAATATTCACAGTATCACAGTATAAGCAAGGTTGGAAGAGACCTCAAAGATCATCAAGCCCAACCCATTACCACAGACCTCGAGACTAGACCATGGCACCAAGTGCCACGTCCAAACGTGCCTTGAACACCTCCAGGGACGGTGACTCCACCACCTCCCTGGGCAGCCCATTCCAGTGGGGAATGACTCTCTCAGTGAAGAACTTTCTCCTCACCTCCAGCCTAAACTTCCCCTGGCACAGCTTGAGACTGTGTCCTCTTGTTCTGGTGCTGGTTGCCTGAGAGAAGAAAGCAACCTCCTGCTGGCCACAACCACCCTTCAGGTAGTTGTAGACAGCAAGAAGGTCTCCCCTGAGCCTCCTCTTCACCAGGCTAAACAATCCCAGCTCCCTCAGCCTCTCCTCATAGGGCTTGTGCTCGAGGCCTCTCACCAGCCTCGTTGCCCTTCTCTGGACACGCTCAAGCACCTCAATGTCCTTCTTAAATTGAGGGGCCCAGAACTGGACACAGTACTCAAGGTGTGGCCTAACCAGTGCAGAGTACAGGGGGAGAATGACCTCCCTGCTCCTGCTGGCCACACTATTCCTGATGCAGGCCAGGATGCCATTGGCCTTCTTGGCCACCTGGGCACACTGCTGGCTCATGTTTAGGCGGGTGTCAATCAGCACCCCCAGATCCCTTTCTGTTTGGCTGCTCTCCAGCCACTCCGACCCCAGCCTGTAGCTCTGCATGGGGTTGTTGTGGCCAAAGTGCAGCCCCCAGCACTTGGATTTGTTGAAAGCCATCCCCTTGGACTCTGCCCATCTGTCCAGGCGCTCGAGGTCCTGCTGCAGAGCCCTTCTGCCCTCCAACCCACCAACATCTGCCCCCAGCTTGGTGTCATCTGCAAACTTGCTGGTGACTGACTCGATGCCCTCATCCAGATCATCAATGAAGATGTTAAAGAGGATGGGGCCCAGTACTGATCCCTGGGGGACAGCGCTAGTGAGCGGCCTCCAGCTGGATGTGGCACCATTCACCACCACTCTCTGGGCTCGGCCCTCCAGCCAGTTCCTAACCCAGCACAGAGTGTTGCCATCCAAGCCACGAGCTGACAGCTTAGCCAGCAGTTTGCTGTGGGGGACAGTGTCAAAGGCCTTGCTGAAGTCCAGGTAGACCACAGCCACAGGCCTCCCCAATCCTGTATATAGTGTATATCTCTGCTTGTACATTGTGCTAAGCTGTAAATAGAGCTTCAGTCCTTAACTTCCAGCCGGCTGAGTTCTAGTCTGGGTGATTTTACAAAGTGTGAGGGGGTGGGTAACTCCCAAATCATCAAATACCATCATCCTTATACTGATTTTATTGCTGAATATGACATTAAATGGCATGGAATACATTTTTGGTAAGTTTGGATCAGCTGCACTGATTGTGTCCTCTCCTAATTTCTTGAATACCCCCAATCTTACTGGGGAAGCAGAGTGAGAAATGGAGAATGCAATAGTTAAAAAGCACTACACAAGCCTCAAGAGTCCACGCTTAAGTGTTCAGGAAATGCTAATATCTTTGGAAACTCACCTGGAGACACATTTCTCAGGGACTTGAGTTTCAATTAACAACTTCCCAATGCTTTATGAAAAATAGTTCCCTTGAAAGTGCCTCAAATCTTACATTAGAATTCTCTTCCTTACAATACTGGGTGAAAAAAATATAATATACAAAATTATTATTTGCTTTCAAAAATCTGACACTCTATTCCTTAGATTCCTAGCTATGCCAACAAACTCAGGAAAGCCTATAAAACCCTTCATAACAAAATAAACTAATTAAAATTATTGTTAATTAAATTCCTGCTTATCAGAGAATCATTAGAGGCTAATATCCCACATATATCTTACTCTGGCCTCATGCTGCCATTCTGCACAAGATAAATTTCACCCATCAGTGCAATTTTATCAATGACTCCTACTCTTAAGAATTACATCAAGACTTTACAGAATTAAACATATGAGCCAAAAAAATGAGAGCATGAATGCCAGCTTGCCAGCAATACTAAGCTTGATACAGCGTTATGCTGTCTTTATGGAAGACTCAGAGGAGCTTGGTCATTAAAAGCTAATAATGGAAAGGTCTCCCAAAGAGCATATTTTGATACTCAAAGTATTATAAAACTCCTGAAAGATTATTAACTTCAGCTAAGAGGGCCATGATACAGGAATTCTCTTGCTAAATGACAAGACTCAAGCATTTCATCAGGACAAAGACCTTAGAAATCCATATCCCTCCCTAGAGATACGTCTAATGTTCCAAACATGGACATGCAGAAAAGTAAAATGAAAACCAAAGACTTGCCATTAAGTAGCCATTTGTGGAGTCTCTGCAGCAGATCTGGCTCTGGGGCCTGCTTATTTCTAGGAGACTGTTCCACAAGGTATTATTCCTCAAGCATGCCTGTATCACACATGTCCCTTTCCAACTCACATGTTCAGACAGTGAGTACCATTCATTTCCATGAAATTCAAGTGTAAAGTCCTGCACCTGGGTAGGCACAATCCCAAGCACAACTCCAGGCTGGGTGGGGAATGGTTGAAAGCAGCCCTGAGGAAAAGGACCTGGGGGTCTGGGGTGATGAAAAGCTCAACATGAGCCTGCAGTGTGAGTGCAGCCCAGACAGCACCCGAGTGCTGGGCTGCAGCAAGAGCAGTGTGGGCAGCAGGGATGGGGAGCATGGGAGGGGATTCTGCCCCTTTGCTCTGCTCTCCTCAGACCCCATCTGGAGTCCTGTGTGCAGTTCTGGAGCCCCCAGCACAGGAAGGACATGGAACTGTTGGAGCGGGTCCAGNTTGAGATACCTTCCAACCTTACTATTCTATGATTCTCTAATTTTCCTTCTATAGCCCTACTCATTCACAAAGGTGTTGCTTGCATAGCCTTCCTAGAATTTGCTACTTCTCAGTCCAGTAAGATTAGCTACATGAAAACAGTAACAGAAGCAACTCCCTGGAAATCCAAATATAATATTAGAATTCCAATATAGCCAAATATAATATTAGAATTGTCAATATTTTTTCTTTCCTTGAAATCTAAAATCCATACAGAAGTTTCATTGATGTGGGTTTTGACACACTTTGAGAAGCCCTGTCGGGGTAGGGGGGGGAGTGGGAGAGAAGGGGCATTTTATTAATCTATTTTCAATTGTGACAACACTCAAAGAACAAGATTAACTAATCCAGCAATAAAAAAATAAAAAAAAAAAAAAAAAAAAGGAAGAGATTTCTTCCCTTTTCCATTATTTTTTCGAAGACCTAACTTCTCTGACATCCAAGTTTAATTGCAGACAGGTTAAATCCTCAGATACCATTGCAAAAATAGACTTTGAAAATTACAGAAATAATTCCTTTCCATCAAAACATGGCAAGTTTAAGTCCGACATTAGGAGGAAGATCTTTGCCATGAGGGTATAGGAATAGGTTGCCCAGGGAGGTGGTTGAGTTCCAGCCCCTGGAGATATTCAAGATCAGGCTCAACAGAGATCTGGGAAACATGATACAGTGGAGCATTTCCCTCCTCAGTGCAGGGAAGTTGAACTAGAGGACCTTTGGAGATCCTTTTCAACCCAAACCATTCTATAAGTCTATAGCATATAGTTGTCCCTAGTAAAGAATTTAGGGAAGGCTAACGACAAGGCAAACAAGAAGTCATGTCATTGTTTTTCTAGACAGAACTCTTTTGTAGATCTCTTCCCAAAATTTTGTTCCATATTGACCATGACTAACATTCAAGATGAGCTGAGATTTCATCACAGTGTCAACCAGAAAACACTCACAGATGCTTTACCAGGAAATATTTTCATAGCTTACAGATAAACAGCATTGTAAAAATTATTGTCAACTTCAGAGTATTTTTTTTGTTTCTGCATTCCATTGTGTTAAAAAAATCTTCATAAGGGAGTAGGAATTTTGCTGGTACCTTTTCTAATCAAATAATATGCAGACTTCCTGACCTCTTCTGGTCACAGTTAATTTGTTATCACAATGAATGCAGACAGCACTGCCTTCCTTCTACACACTCCTGAGATTTACCACATGAGGTGTTTTTAAGTATAAATCCCTTAACATCTGCCTTAATTTAGTAGATAAGATCATTAACAGCCATTATATCTAATCAACATCTAATCCTTGTAGAAGGGATTCATTAGCAGGATGAAATGGGAACAGAAGCCCACTAATGACAAATGTTTATTTTCTTTGAATAAATTTCCACTGGGGAAGAACTGGCAGCACTCTAAAAAACTCTTCAAGAACAACATCAGACTGCATTTGGAAGCTCACCCTCAGGCAGTAGGTTATTTAGAATGTGATGATTGCTTTTATATCTATAAACATAAAACTGGTAGTTCACAAAATGGAGGAAAGGGTTAGAGTTTGAAACAGCACAGCGTTTTGCAGGCAGTGTCACCTTGAGTACAATGCTCTTCACTGAAGGAGGATGATTTTGTTGTGCTTCCAGAAGCACACATTGTATGTGTAGATATAGGACCACATACCATAGCAACACTTCTGAGGTCTGTACAGAAGGAAGAGAAGAATGTGACTGCACAACCATGACATTTCTGTGTCTTTTAAGTCACCAGATACACTTTCTGAAATGCCTGGCTTTGGGCTCCTACCTTTTCAAGTTAAATTCCACAGAATTCCCAAATTTGTTTTTTCAGTTATTTTCAGCTTTTTTGTTTGGTTTTTTTTTTTTTTTCAGATTAGTTGAAGAAGGAGGCAAGGCTTAAAGATAGTAGTCCTAATTAAGCCTTCAAATATTCAGCACTTGCTGAGGCCTGGCTTACTGTAAGCCATTCTTCTCCTTTCCCCATTTTTTTCAAGGCAAATGGTTACAATTATCACACAGACCCAAATTATTTAAAAGGTTTTCATTGTGGCATATGAATTTGCTTACTGTTAAGATTCATATCTAATGATGCTCAAGCATTTCTTTCTCATATACTGCACTTGTTTGCTTCTACAGGTGTGGAAATCACTCCTGCACTTTAAATACTTGTAAAAACAACTTTCTACTAAGCCTCCATTCACCTTTGGCTGAACAGAGAGAAATCTGAATGATAAACACATCTTGATCCTCAGAGAATCTATGTGTTTATTACTTCTGCTTGTTTAACCTGAAAGACACACTTAGAAACTACTGCCTTTCTGGTTTGCACATTAGACATGAGTGCACACTGCAAGTTCATCCAGCTTTTCATCTACCAGTACCCCCAAGTCCTTCTTTGCAGGGCTGTTTCCAGTCCCCTCATCCCCCAGCTGTATTGATACTGAGAGTTGCCCCAACCCAACTGCAGAACCTTGCATGTGGCTTGGTTCAACCTCATGTTCATTCAGGTCCAGGCATGGGTTTCCATCCCTCTGGACTGTCAGCTCAGCAGAGCTGAGGAGAGTGTGCTCAGTGCCACTGTCTGCATCACTGATGAAGGCATTAAAAAGTGCTGGTCGCAATGCAGCCCCCTGCGGGACACTGCTCATCGCTGATCTCCATCTGAGCATTAAGCCATTGACCACTACCCTGTGGATGTGACCATCCAACCTGATCCACTGAAAAGTCCACTCATCCACTCAACTTCTCTACAGTTTAGCAAGGAGGATGTTATGAGGAACCATGTCAAGGGCTTTACTGAAGTCCTGTTGGTAATGTTTTCAATTCAACTATTCAGCACGATACTTGGTTACGTGGTGAATTCAAGAGCAGTCCTCCTATCTGGAATCTACATTTTCTCATGAAGGCAGACTTATCTAGCTTAAAAGTTCAGCCAAATCCCATCTGCTTTCGTTGGAGGTTATAGAACCATAGAATGGTAAGGTTGGAAGGAACCTCAAAGATCATCCAGTTCCAACCCCCTGCCATAGGCAGGGACACCTCCCACTAGAACAGGTCACTCAAGGCCTCCTCCAACCTGGCCTTGAACACCTCCAGGGAGGGAGCAGCCACAACCTCCCTGGGCAACCTGTGTCAGTGTCTCACCACCCTCACTGCAAACAACTTCCTCCTAACATCCAGTTCCAATCTCCCCTCTGCCAGTTCAAACCCATTGCCCCTTGTCCTGTCATTGCAAGACCTTGTCAATAGTCCCTCCCCAGGCTTCCTGTAGGACCCCTTCAGATACTGGAAGGCTACTATAAAGTCTTCTCAAAGCCTTCTCTTCTCCAGGCTGAAGAGCTCCAACCGTCTCAGCCTGTCCTTATAGCAGAGCTGCTCCAACCCTCTGATCATCTTTATTATGTTAAAACAAGATTTCTGGTCACCTTTCTGCTTGGGCTTGTCAATTTAAGGCCTTACAGGGTTGTTGGAGGCTTATAGCAAATTGTGGCACTATATTTAGCATGATCAAGTGGTCTTCCTAGGAAGGAAAGCAGCAGCAGCTCTTTTGTGAACAG
>WBNM01024413.1:0-32942 GCA_013399055.1 Ramphastos sulfuratus | reverse complement strand
TTGAGGTCTCTTCCAATCTTGTCATTCTATGATTCTATGATTCTAAATCAGGTGTTGATTTTTAATTCTGATTGTGGGTGGAAGTTTGCTGGCTGCCAGACCTCTACTCAACCAACTTCTCATCCCCTCCTCAGTAGGACATCAGGAGATATTAAGATAGGAAAGTTTATGGATCAAGATAATGACAGGGAGGGTCCATACCAGTTGCAGTCATAGGCAGAACATAGTCAAACTGGGGAAGATAAAATGAATTTAATGAATTTTAAAAATAAAGTAAGATGGTGAACAAAAAAAAGACAAAACTAAAAATACCTTCCTGCCATCTCCACTTTCTCCTTCCCAGGCTCAGCTTCACTCACAATTCTTCTATGGCTCCATCTCTAAGTGACACAGGGAGCATGAGGAATACAGGTTGAGGTCATTTCATGATAGTTCACCTCTGCAACACCTTACTCTTCACACTGTCCCCTTGTTCTAGCACAAGATCCCTCCCACAGAACACTGTCCTTCTTCTCTAATGTGGATCTTCGTGTGGACTGACGTCCAAATGGTGCCAGCCTTGGTCCTTTCCAGAGGTGCCTTCCACAAGCACTTTCCATGGAGTTCAGTTTCTTTCATGAATGAACTGCTCCAGCATGGATCTGATATAGACCACAGTTCCTGCCACTAAAACAGCTCCTGTGTGGTCTATACCTCATAGCCTACAGCTTCCTTCAAGGTATATCTACCTGCTCCAGTGTGGGATCCTCCATAGGCTGTAATGTGGGTATCTACTTCACTGCAGTGCTCCATGAGGTGCAGGGGTGCAAGGTTCTACTCCGTGTTCTTCTCCAAAGGCTGAAGGGAAGTTTCTGTTCCAGTGCCTGGACCACCTCCTCCTTTTGCTCTTCACTGACCTTGGTTTCCACAAGGTTGCTTCTCTCATACTTTTTTCTTACTCCATTCTCTCATAGCTACTGCACAGTGTTTTCTACTATTTCTTCAACATGTTATCACAGATGTGCCACCAGTTTGGCTGATGAGCTCAACCTTGGGCCAGGATGAGTTCTTCTCAGAGCTAGCTGAAACTGGCTTTGATTGACGGGAGGGCACATCCTGGTGTCTCCTCTTAGAGGCCACTTCTGCAGTTCCTCCCTGTTACCAAAATCTTGCCATGTAAACCCAACAAATCTGGTTAAATAGAATTATGTGGATATGCAAAGTATATTGAGGGGGAAAGGGAAAAAAATAAAAAAGGCCTATCTGCTTCTGAACAGTAGAAGGGAGTGACAGCAGGAACAGAGACACAGTGACCTGTGAAGGGTCTGTTTTGGCTTGCAAATGCAGCTTTTAGTGCTTTGAGTCAGAGCTGTGACTGCACATTTTAAAGAGTGCAAGTGAGCTGAATCCAACTCGTTCTTGCCTTGCACTCATGAAAGCAGCTATACGAAGAGGGTGAACGGCCTCAGAGCACATATGACTTGACTGGCTTACAGTCTGCCAAGCAATTCCTGCCCACAGCTGGGAAGTTAGCCTGGGCCAAGACTCATTCCCAGCAGATGGTTTAATTTAAAGGAATTTTGGAGGAAAAAGTGTTTAATAGTATAAATAAATGATAGCATGCCTGTTGGGCTCCATTCCAGAAACAAGTCTCAGGCAAATATAATTTATTCCAATAAACCATAGCTAGTAAGAATATGTGAAAGAGGATAATGAAAGAGCTTTTTTGCTGGTGAACCTTTCACATGCATTTTGTCAGCTAAGATTACAATGTTTCATCCATCACTTTTTTCTCCTTTCTTCTATGAAGAACATGAAACATGGAAACATGTGCTTCCTACTTTGAACTTACTCATGAGATTCATAAGGTTTTGCATTTCTTCTACAACCCTGGCTGCTCTCCAGAAATCCAGAGCTGAGACTAACTATCTGTATCACATGTCCTCACACCTAGTACTACTAGAAATGGTCTAACTAGAAGATTCAGCTGAGACCATTGTGCAACTCGAGATGCTCAGAGGGTTGGAAGCAGTTCTGCTATAAGGACAGGCTGAGAGACCTGGGGATCTGCAGCCTGGAGAAGAGAAAGCTTCGAGGACGCTTTATAGTAGCCTTCCAGTATCCGCAGGCCGCCTACAGGAAGGCTGGGGAGGGACTATTGACAAGGCCTTGTAATGACAGGATGAGGGGCAATGGGTTTAAACTGGAAGAGGGGAGACTGAAAGTGGATGTTAGGAGGAAGTTGTTTGCAGTGAGGGTGGTGAGACACTGGCACAGGGTGCCCAGGGAGGTTGTGGCTGCTCCCTCCCTGGAGGTGTTGAAGACCAGGTTGGAGGAGGCCTTGAGCGACCTGTACTAGTGGGAGGTGTCCCTGCCTATGGCAGGGGGTTGGAACCGGATGATCCTTGAGGCCCCTTCCAACCTTACCACTCTATGATTCTATGAAATACCTAGTGTCTGACTCAGCCCTGACTCTTGGTAGTTTGCTATGGTTTTGGTGAGGGTCACCTCTCTTATGCAGTGACCAAGAACAGTTCAAGGGTCACTTTGGATCTGGGAGTTCTATGGTGGGAATGTAAGACTGTTTATCTGGTTTCATGCAAGGTGTGTTGAAACAGTTGGCCTCCACATCAGAGTACAGCACCTGGGTGTTTGGTTTTTTTTATATTTGTGCACATATAGCCATTAATATCAACCTGGGTCTGTTCAGGTAGGAAACAGGACTGTGGGATGTGAGCTAGAGGACTGCCAGTACTGCAGTAATTAAGCATGAATTCTCATAAATCCTACTGAGAGCAAACTCTACTTCAGAATGAATTTACTCCCGTCCAAAAAGTGTTAAATACTGTAATATCAAGGTTTCAGATGAATCCTTCTTGGATTGAGGTGGTGTGCATATATCAGGTGTGCTAAGCATTCCAGGCCTTGCACAACAAATTGTTTACTATTCTAGTCTCACGTGGCCTTCTTGCAGCTGTTCAGCCTCAGAGGTATTTCTTAGTCATTGTTGCCATTTCTTGACAGTCCTAAGCGTGTCTTTTCTCTGCAATTTGTGTGGGGGAAAGATCATAGAATCATAGGATCACAGGATGTTAGGGGTTGAAGCAATCTCTGGAGATCATGAAGTCCAACTCCCATTTTTTAGAATCATAGAATGGTAAGGTTGGAAGAGACCTCAGAGATCATCNACAACAACAACAACAAGCAAAACCCAATGTTTCTAACAATCATAGAATCACAGAAACATTCCGTTTGGAAAAGACCCTCAGGATCTTTCAGCCAAAAAGGGCAATAAGTATCATTAAATGCAAACACTTTGGAGTAGAGTTCACCTAATAGTGATCATCAGCATCTTCCTTCATCAACCACAGTCATATTATATAGATTTTGCTTATCACAGAAACATCCAGGTTGGCAAAGCCCCTCAGGATCACCAAGTCCAACTGATAACCCCAAACCATAGCCCCAAGCACCAAATCCAAACGATCTTTAAACACATCCAGAGTTGGTGACTCAGCCCCCTCCCTGGGCAGCCCATTCCTGACCACTCTTGCTGTGAAAAAGAGAAGCTAAACAAAACACATCAACTCACATACAGCTAAATCTGCTCTAGAGAACTCAGGTTCTGGTTTTAACATGAACTAGATGGTTAGTATGATGATTTTGCAGAAGCCTGCAATTTACCTTTACTTTCTAACTTACTAAGCTGTAAAATTTTCCATTAGGTCTAGGAGAACAAAGATGGTAACACACTTCTTTTTTTCTTTTCCCTGCTAAAGATGAAGTGTTTTGAAGGGGAAAACTTTTCAAAAACTCAGGACAAAAGTGTTATCAAGTACCTAAGTTTCTTGTACATTAAACTGTCTTGCTAAATGCAGGGTATCTTCTAAGTATTCTCAGTCCATTGTTTAAATCAAATTTACTTTCTCCACTTTTCTTTGGAGTATTCAGACTATGTACTGAACAATACTACTTCTGAAACATTTTGTTATTGCAGATAATTAATTTCATAAAGAAATTGTCACGTCTTAGACCCTAATCCAGCACACAGTTTTGCTTGACACTGTTGCTAAATTTAACTTAGCTCTCCAGAGATTAAATACAGATTCATTAAAAGCTGCTGCACGCTTTTATCCATTCTCATGTTCCTGAAAGATTTCTCATTTACGACAAAGAAAACACAGCTAATTGTTAATTAGAAAGTGCATACAAATGTGATAAGATTTAATTAACTCAAACAAATACAACTCAAACCTTTAATAAAAAGATTTACTTGCTTTTTTTCCCTTTTTTTTTTTTTTCTCTTTTTTTTTCCTTTTTCTTTTTTTTCTTTTTTTTTTTATCCCCCCTGGGAAGAAAAAAGTTTTTAGTCTGGATTTGCAAAATTCCTATTTAATATCTCTGTTACCCTGCAGGGTTTGACCTTTGAATACGTTGCTTCAAAACAGACCCCTCCCACCCAAAAAAAATTAAAATAATCTTGAAATATATTAAAAAAATCTGTGAAATCCATATTTCAAACTCTGCTAGAAAACCTTAATTGAGAGAGTTTTCCATCAGAAAATGCTCTTTCAACAAACGTGTTGGATTTGGCTGTGATGGAGTCAATTTTCTTCATAGTAGCTGGAATATGGCTACATTTTGGATTTGTGCTGAAGACAGTGTTAATAATTCAGAGATGTTTCAGCTATTGCTGAGCAGTTCTTACATGGAGTCAAGGACTGCTCCTTGCACCACTCCACCAGTGAGCAGTGTGCTGGTTTGAGGCTAATTGGAATCTTTTAATGGAGAAAATTATATTATAGGCTGTGAAAGGAAAACAATGGTGATGTCTACTTCACTCATAGGCTTGCTGAGATGTTTAAGAATAAGAATACAAAACAAAGATAAGNGTGAGGGTGGTGAGACACTGGCACAGGTTGCCCAGCAAGGTTTTCAAGGCCAGGTTGGACAAGGTCTTTAGTGACCTGTACTAGTGGGAGGTGTCCCTGCCTATGGCAGGGGATTGGAACTAGATGATCCTTGAGGTCACTTCCAACCTTACCATTCTATGATTCTATGATTTGTTTTCCCAATAACTGTTACTGGTTTTTTTGGAGATGTCAAACATCTGCCTGCCTATGGGCAATGGTGAACTAATTCCTTGTTTTCCTTTGCCTGCACAAGTACCTTTAGCTTTAGCTGTTAAACTGTCTTTATCTCAACCCATGAGTTTTCTCACTTCTACCCTTCTGATTCTCTTTCCCATCCCACTGGGGCTGAATAAGCCAGCATCTGTGGTGGGGCTTAGCTTCTGCCTGGGATTAAATCAGGGTAAACAAGGGAAGAATTTAAAGAGAAAAGCAAGTCAATATATATTAAATTCCCTAGATTAAATTAATAAATAAATAGATAGATAAAGAGATAGATAGGTAAATAGACAGACAAATGAATGAATGAATGAATGAATGAACAATTTTTTGTATCCCAGAAAAAACTGTAAATTTCATTTTCCTATAAAATGCTCATTTTCAAATTGATTTTTTGTTTAAGTTTGTTTTGCTATGTAGGTTATATTCTGACTCAGCAACAGCTGCATTGCACTGCCTCTCTGTCAAGTCAAGTTAATATCAGATTATGCTTTCTGCTCCAATTGACATCTGTATATTCAGGAATATGAAGCAGAGTACATAATAGGATCCTGACATTTGGGACTCAAAGCTTATGTCTCTGGTAAATTCAGTTTGTAACATCCAGTTACAATTTAATTATTAGAATAAAGATAACATTAAAGATAAACTACCTTTGAAGTTAAGGGCTCAGCCTGTTTAGAGTTTAGAGTTGTAGCTCAGTGTACAATTTAGGCTTAAATAAATTTCTCTGAAATCTGAGAAACCAAATAAAAAAACCCAAACTTTTTAAAAATATATGAATTGCCCATAAAAGTGGAAGAGTTTAAAGTATTTCAGATTGATGGATGCAGTAAAATGAAAACTTAGTTTATCCCACAATTTACTGATTCTACTTGGCAAGTCTCAGATGATTCTCTATGAGGAATCATGTATTTTCTCTCCAGTGGAGTTGCTGAAAGTGTCTAAGGCTCTTTTCTGTATTTCTCTCTCTCATGGAAAGTTCTGCTGGTTAAAATTACACTGTGTAGATTTGTTTTTACCACTTAATAATTACAAGGTGCATCCAAGTGCTCAGTTTTCAGCTAAAAATTGGAAAGAAATATTCTACTCGCTGAAGACCTATTTGGATAGGTGCTATAATCAAAGCATAACATTACCATATGTGTATTAATTAAACATAATGTAACAACTATAACAATAAATCAAAAAACTTAAAAGAATCTGAAAAGGTCTCAAGACTCAGAGTACATCAAGAAATCCTATGAGATTTAGGATGTGTGTTTATTCATAGTGTGTGCTGGGGAACAAAAGCATCAGACAAGAATTTAATTTGAAATATTGACCAGGATCTCAAAAAATAGGTATCTCTGGGGTTTGCAGAGTACCACTTATTCCTTGGAGAAAAGCAACAGTCCTAAAAATAGTTCTGGAATCTGTAGAATCGCAGAAGGTTAGAGGCTGGAAGTGATCTTGTAAGATCATCTAGTCCCAGTCCCCTGCCAGAGCAGGATCACCTATACAAGATCACACAGGAATGTGTCCAGGTGGGTTTTGAATATCTCCAGAGAGGAAGACTCCACAACTTTCCTGGGCAGCCTGTTCCAGAGTTCTGTCACCCTCACTGTGAAAAAATTCCTCCTCATGTTTCCATGCAACTTCCTATGCCTCAATTTCCAACCATTGCCTCTTGTCCTGGCATTGGGCATCAATGAAGAGCCTGGCTCCATTCTCTTGGCACTCATGCTTTATATATTTATAAACATTCAAGAGGTCACCTCTCAGCCTTCTCCTCTCCAAGCTAAAGAGCCCCAGCTTCCTCAGTCTCCCCTCATAAGGAAGATGTTCCACTCCCTTGAGTAACCTGTACTAGTTGGAGGTGTCCCTGCCTATGGCAGGGGGTTGGAACTAGATGATCCTTGAGGTCTCCTTCCAACCTTACCATTCTATGATTCTGTGATTCTATGATTTTTCTGGCTCTGTGCTGGACCATCTCACAAAGTTCCCTGAGGGACCCAGAACTGGACACAATGTTCCAGATGCAGCCTCACCAGGGCAGAGGAGAGTGGGAGGAGAACCTCTCTCTCTCCACCTACTAACCACAGCCCTTCTAATACAGCCCAGAATGGCATTGGCCTTATATGCCAATATGTGAATATTGCCATATGTCAGTAATGCACCAAGAAGAACAATTTTTGGCTGGTCAGTTCCAGAGATGAAAAAAAAGAAAGGTGGCAGGGGGAGGAAAGTCATTAGTGGACCAATAGCAATAGATATCAGATAGAAAAGAAAGAGCAGCACAACCCAAACTTAGGGCTGGATGTCCCAGATTTTCCATAAAGGGGAGGAGGTGTAACAGTTTAATTTTATTCCCTGTAAGGTCTGCTACATGCCCACACTCAGACCATTTTTCAGAAAAGAAATTAGGCTTGATGACAGAACCTACCATTTGAGAGAGTCAGCAATATGAACTCATTTGCTTTTGTGTGTGCACCATAGCAGGCTATAAATGCCTCATCATCCTGCAGGTAGAGAATACCATAGAAGGACCACAGTTGCACAGAGCGGGTCACTCTCTGGGACCACCCAACAATCCCTTAGCAGGGAATGACTGTCCTTTCCATGTAGCTGTGTTGTGGTAGGCCTGAATAGGCCAAAACAGGCTTATACATGTCCTGGCTTGCCCAGACATGTTCTTCTACTTTCCCTCCTTCTGTTTTGGGGAGAAGCAACCGCAGAAAAGAGGACAAAGAACCTGGAACCACTGAATCTAAGGACCCTGGCTTGCCCAGACTTGTTTTGCTCCTGTTTACATCCTGTAGTAAACAAGGTACATACACTTGGCTTGTGCCCGCCCCATGCAAGGCCTATGTTTTCCCCAAATTTGGGTAAAGCAAGCCTATGGCTTCACCTAATATGGTGAGGCTTGGCTAACTGCCATTCTGATTGGCTATTCTGTGTCCAAAGGCCCATTAGTCTTAGGCTACATTGACAAAAAGAGATGAGCAGGTAACACAATGTGCTCTGTTGTAGTATTCGTGCTTGCTTGCCTGCTGTTGCCTGCCATCATTAGTCTCTTTCTGGCAGTGATTCTGCCACTGCCTTCTGCAGCATTATGCTATGCTAAGCTATAAGTTAGCTCTGCCACAAAGTAACAAACTCTGATGCTTTGAGTTTGTTTGCCTGGAAACTCCACTGCCTCGAGTTTACCAGGAACAGACTCCAAATGCCTCCACGCGATCAGCCTGCACAGCCAGCATGATATTGTGGCAAGACTGCACATGGCAAGACATCCTCCTGCCTACACCTGAAAGCCTCCTGCAAAGATGGGAAGTCCTGGAGACACACAGATTGTCCAGAGAAATCAGGACCAGACCAGAGATCGTCTGCCTCCTTTCCCCAGCAGCCTGGGAGGCCTGGGAAGAATCAGAAGCCTCAGTGGCTGACAAGACACTGAGAGAATTTCCTGAAAGTGTTTGGGTACTTTCTGAAGCTGTAGTTAGTCCCAGGGAGTTGGGAAATAATATTTTGTGAGTAAATACTTAAAGCCTCTTGTAATTCACCATTGTCTTCATCCCACAAGCAGAAAGGAGCTTCCTGAGTCCATCTGGTGAGCAAGCGGAGTATTGACCACAAGTGGTATATTGACGGCAAGAGCCTTCTCTTCCAGTTCAATTAATGTTTATATTTTTGGCTAGTTATTTCTAGATCCTATGTTAGTATTCCTATGATGTTTCCATGACTGCGCAAAGAACCAATTATTATTAAAAAATAGTGGTCAGGGT
The DNA here is from genome assembly GCA_013399055.1 of Ramphastos sulfuratus. Classification (NCBI taxonomy): domain Eukaryota; kingdom Metazoa; phylum Chordata; class Aves; order Piciformes; family Ramphastidae; genus Ramphastos; species Ramphastos sulfuratus. Next base: position 24,070 of record WBNM01024413.1, on the reverse strand, counting down.
GGCAAGAGTTCTGAATAGCAAAATTAATAAACAATATTAATTTTGAAAACTCATATCTCGCATCAATTAATCACCGCATCTATTACAAGCTGAAATATCTTACATAGTGTAACTGCAACCCTACTGTGACTAATACTGTGCCAGTATATTGTGTTTTTGTCAGGACAGCAATAAAATTAGAAGGGTTGGTAAAGCATCCAGTGAAACCTCCTCTTCTTCTCACACTCTCTTTAAAGAAAATTATCTTGCAATTGTTGTGGTGGGTCTAAATAGGCCAAAATAGGCCTGAACATGTCCTGGCTTGCCCTGAGATGTTCCCCTGCACAGAGATGTTCTGTGCTGGGGGAAGCAACCACAGGAAAGGAAAATGAAAGCCCTGGTTTCACCTAATATGGTCATGCTTGGCAAAGTGCCATTCTGATTGGCTAGCCTATGTCCAATAGGCCCATTAGACTCAGGCTGCATGGATAAAAGAGATGAGCAGATAATACAATGGGCTGCTGCTGCCATTACTGCTTTTGCCTCAATGTGCTGTCTGTGCTACCGCCTCATTGCATCCTGCCTGCTCCTCTGCAAGTCTTCTGCTGAATCAGGAGTCAAGAGGAGCCAGGTCAGAGACTATGCTGGACTCCCACCTGCCTGAGAAAAGAGCCTGGGAAAACTCCAAAGCCTCTAATGTCTTTGAAACCACTGACAACAACCCCTTCACCTGATTAGGTACTGTCTGAAACTACAATGAAGCCCTGGAAATACGGAGAGACTACTTTGTGAGTAAACACTCAAAAGCCTCTTAGCAAATCTTTAGCAAAATTTTGTAAATTCTTAAGTGAATCTGAATACCTTCTCTCTTAGCAGCAGAAAAGAGCCTCTTGAGTCCCCTGGTGGGCAATTTAAACTAAGAACCTCTTTCCAGTTTTATGTTTAACGTTTTGTTGCTAGTTATGCTTCTTAAGTGTTCTAGATTCCCTATTTATCTCCCTCTGTATAGAATCATAGAATCACAGAATGGTAGGGTTGGAAGGGACCTCAAAGATCATCTAGTTCCAACCCCCTGCCATAGACAGGGACACCTCCCACTTGAGGTAACCTGTANGCTGTCTGGGCTGCATGCGCACACTGCAGGCTCATGTTGAGCTTTTCATCAACCCAGACCCCAAGGTCCTTTTCCTCAGCGCTACTCTCCAGCCATTTGCCACTCAGCCTGTATTTGTGCTTGGGATTGTGCCTACCCAGGTGCAGGACCTTACACTTGGCCTTGTTGAATTTCATGAGGTTGACTTGGACCCACCTCTCCAGCCTGTCCAGTATAATGTTTTCATGACCATGCAAAGAACCAACGATTATTAAAAATAATATAAATATATATTTTATAATATATCTTATAATATAATTATATATTATATAATATATACTGCTTTATTTAATTATATATTATCTATATTTTATAATATAGTTAATATAATAATATTAATTAACTATATTAATTTTCAAAATACCACCTCATACTCATACATAACCATTACAGTAATCAAACCCAGAATTCAACTACATGATGAAGCACATTCCCCATTTGTCATTTTTGATGTCTAGAAAAGCCATGCCACTTTACAACCCCAATAACTGGCATGACTTTGAACACCCTAACACAAACATCTGTGTCCACTCCCACAGTGACCAATAAGAGCTAATTTTCTTCAGCCAGGACAAATTATCATCTTCAAGGATGACAGCATCTGTCTCTGTGATGTATAAACATGTCTTCCCCTTTGGCCTAAGAGAATATTCATCTAAGCAAGGGAGCAGAAACAGGGGCATTACAGCAAGGATGCCCCTTGTGGGAAACCAGCTGTTAGCTATTTATCTTTGCATGGCTGAGGAGCCTTTATCTGAGATACAGATGTTCCTTCCTTTCTTCCTTATTAGCTACACCTGCCTCAAGCAGATGAGTGGGGTTGTTAAACATTTTCCTCAGTATTTAAAGTTTTATACCTGTTCTCAATATTCCCTTGTTCTCACAGACAGTATTTTAAAGACACTGTAAATTTATCTTCCTGGAAAAAAAAAATAAAAAAATTACAGAGTCTTGTCTCTATTTTCACAGAGATGAATGAATAAAATATTCCTTGTTTTTTAAGGTACCACAAATCCACACAAGCCACCAAATTTCTTCCATTTGACTATGAATTCTTAATGTGGCTATAACATTATGCAACCTCACGAATTCTACCAGGACTGAAATTTACCAAAGGAAACCTTCTCCTGAGCATATGTCACTAAATTTTCCTCTTTAAATGAGATTCAGCTAAACATTTAGTGGCCAGTTGTGTCAGTTATGTACCATTTTCCCCTTCAGATGATAGAACTGGCTTTTGGAAGCACAAAGACAAACAGGGTATATGTTCTACCCACTCATATGTGATCATAGAGTGGATACTTAAAGTCTTCACACTTGCTTCTGCCCTATCCTTCCTCAGAAGTGTTCTTAAGTTGCACTGGATGCTCATAACAATTTATCTAGGTTTCTTGTAGTAGCACTGTCATGGGTTGAGTTGAATCTGCTGCTGATATTCGATACCATGCCGCTGCCATGCCAGCTTCAAAATGTTGGGGCTTGAAATTCGAATTGTCACATGAGAGGTTCCCCATTCTGGTTGCTACTTTTGTTTTCTGTGGTTCTGGGTGTTGGTCTTTTCTGCTGAACTGGTTGCAGGTTGTGGGCTGGGAAGGTAGGTTGCTGGCTTCTGCTGCTGCTTCTGCATTTTGCTGTGCTTATCTGTAAATAAGTTACAGTAATTTTCATGCCATCATGTCATTAAACTCTCTTTATCTCAACCCAGAGTTTTTCCCTCCTATATGTGTGTAGAGATGGGGCCCTTGTGAGACTGGGCTGTGTTAGCCTAGGATAAGCACCTAAATGTCCCATTCAAAACGTCAACTGATTTTTCCAAGTGTTGCTTAAATATGCAGCAAGATACTGTAAGCCATACAGATAAAAGTTTGGAGCTAAGAACACGCAGATCTGGGAACAGACTGTCCTGGTAGGGCATAACTCCTGCCAGGCCACTTTAACCCTTGCTCTCCTCCTCCTGTTGTGGGTCTGGGAATTGTAGTAGATTGAGCAAACAATAGAGCAGCAAAGCCTTGAGGCTAGGAGCTTAGCACCATGTGTCAGTGTCTGGTGCTGCCCCTCAGCCTGCCTGTGTGGTCATACGAGGCAGGAAGCTTTGAATTCATTGGGCAGAACAATGATGCCAGTGCCTATTGGCCAGTTTCATTTTCAAAATTATCTATTTAATGGGGGGTGATTCAGAAACTGAGAGCTTTCTGCACCCACTGCCTTTCTGCCTTTCTGCACTGACCCTCAGCAGGGAGCAGTTCCCCATTCACAGCTCCTTAACTGGCAATCGTTGCGGCCACCTGTTTGCAGCTTGCACTGGCAGCTGGGCAGCAACTCAGCTCTTCTCTCCTTCCCTCTACCTGCAATATTTTGTATTTTACCACAGGATCATTATCCTGAGTTTAGGAAGCCTCCTTGTACAGGAAACTTACTCAGGAACCAAGGCGCCATGGGTACATCTGCTGGAGTTAATGCTAAGGCTCTGTAAGCACAGTTAGAATTGTTCTTGCTTTTGCCTTCCTATTTTCCCAAAGTTCTGATTGTTTGAACTGTTTAATTCTGTGTTCCTAAATATCCCTTGTGCAACTATTTCCTGTTGACCAAAAATCCAAAGAATCTCAGGGAATTTCCCCAAATGTTGTGAATATTAATAATAAAAATAATATTACTACAGAAATTAATAATCATAATTAATAACATATTATTAGTATAATATCACAGACCATGGGAGGGCCACGAAGATTATCAGAGGGCTGGAGCAGCTCTCCTATGAGGACAGGCTACAAGAGTTGGGGCTCTTCAGCACAGAGAAGAGAAGGCTTCCAGGAGACGTTAGAATAGCCTTCCAATATCTGAAGGGGGCCTACAGGAAGACTGAGGAAGGACTATTGACAAGGTCTTGCAATACCAGGACAAGGGGCAGTGGGTTCAAACTGGCAGAGGGAAGATTTAGACTGGATGTTAGGAGGAAGTTCTTTACAGTGAGGGTGGTGAGGCACTGGCACAGGTTGCCCAGGGAGGTTGTGGGTGCTTCCTCCTTGGAGGTGTTCAAAGCCAGGCTGGATGAGGTCTTGAGTAACCTGTGCTAGTGGGAGGTGTCCCTGCCTATGGCAGAGGGTTGGAACTGGATGATCCTTGAGGTCCCTTCCAACCTTACCATTCTATGATTCCATAAATTCTCAGTCAGTGCCTTTTTTTTCTATTCTGTCTCATAAATGAATGATCCACAGTTGTTGCAGCATCTATACCTGAAGCCATCAAAAGCAGTTCAGAAAAGCTGGCGAACAGATGCAGATTCCTCATGCCACAGAGCACCTAGCGGCAGATCTGTTTTCCTCAGGTTTTAACTTTACCTCCTCACTAGCTCATCAGCCACACGGTGTCTGAAATTGCATCCAGCATATATAACGATGATGAGTACGTTGAGATTAAGTACCAATATAGTAAAATCTGATGTAACATGAAAGCTTCTTTCAGCCTAAGAAGCAGGTGAGCAAAAGCAGTCCCTGAAGACAGCTGAGGTTTCCAGTGACTGTGCACCAGACACATACATATCTAGCATATCACAAGTGGTGCTGCCTCTAGCCACAGGCTCCCCTGGGCAACTGGTGACTGCATGACCTTTGCCTTGCATGGTGTCCTTGTATGTTTTGATAGGAGCACAGATGCAGTCTGTCCTCTTTCATTTGACCTACTCGAAGCAGCAGCAACACCCACCAAAGGCAGCTTTCCTTCTGACACCAGTTCTTGCTGGCTGGATCTCCATCCTTGCCTGAGATCCTAAAAGCTGCAAAACTGCCCCTGTCTCTCACTGGCTTCATTCATCATCAACTGATTCCTGCTCAGCAAAAGCATGGGATGATAATTGCAAATGATTCCAACAGATAAGCAGGCCAAATAAAGCAGTGTCTGGTAATTCATCTAACCCACTTCTTGGAATTAAAAGGGCTTTCTTGTAGATTGAGAATAAATTAATCATGAACCTATAAAGCAGAGAACACTGGTAAACTCAAAGAGAATAACAAGTACATGACAGGAAGCAGAGCACATCATATGCAAGGATGTATTTGCTCATTAAGCACTACACATAAATATACAACCTTCTTTTCTGAAGGGCGTAGAAGATAGACTGTAGGTGGAAAACACTAAAGAGTAACAAACATTTGCTCTCATTCAACCACCCACATTCTTTCTTGTAAAAACAGATGCACATGGACAGACAGAGAAACAAGCCAACAATGGGGGCAGCAGCATGGGCACGATATATTCACAAAGATTTAAATAAGTGATGTTTGGCCATTTGGAAGATGAAAGTTGTCTGAACATCTTCATCTAATTGGGAAAATATTTCAGCAGCAATTCAATTATTTAACACAATTTACATTCATTTGTTTCTGAAAGAATGGAAAGGGAAAGGAAACGAAATTACCCTTTTTCTTCCCTCTGCTGCTTATCATCCTTATCATGCCTATCATGCTTATCATCATGTGCAGTTCTGGAGCCCCCAGCACAGGAAGCACATGGAACTGTTGGAGAGGGTCCAGAGGAGGCCATGAAGATGCTGAGAGGGCAGCAGCAGCTCTGCTGTGAGGACAGACTGAGAGAGTTGGGGCCTCTGCAGCCTGGAGAAGAGAAGGCATCCAGGAGACCTTAGAGTAGCCTTCCAATATCTGAAGGGAGCCTACAGGAAGGCTGGGGAGGGACTATTTACAAGGTCTTGTAATGACAGGACAAGGGGCAATGGGTTTAAGCTGACAGAGAGGAGATTGAAACTGATGTTAGGAGGAAGTTGTTTGCAGTGAGGGTGGTGAGACACTGGAACAGGTTGCCCAGGGAGGTTGTGGCTGCTTCCTCCCTGGAGGTGTTCAAGGCCAGATTGGAGGAGGCTTTGAGTAACCTGTACTAGTGGGAGGTGTTCCTGCCTATGGCATGGGGTTGGAACTAGATGATCCTTGAGGTCCCTTCCAACCTTATGATTCTATGATTCTATGATTTCCACAGTCATCTGGATGTACTGCAACAAGACTCCTGAGGTTTGCTTGTGCTCTTTGGCCACAGCAATATTACTTTCATATGCTTTATTATAAACTCAGTTGTTTCTTTCTGGTCATCTTCTGCATATTGATCCCTAGTATTGGACCTGCACTAGCAGGCTTTGATTTACAGACTTCTAAATTACATCATCTGAGGAAATTTTGGCTTCTATACTGAAGTCCACCTTATTCTCAAGTAAAACTGTTCTGCCTCTTTACCTCAGCTGTGGAGAGCTATGTGCTTGGCTACTTGTAATCTGAAGCTGGTATCATTTCAGAATCTGATGTAGGATTGAGTGACAATCAGCTAATGAGGTTAGTGCCTCTAGGGTTTTGCTCATCTCTCCAGAGCCACAGCAGTGTAATAGGTTGCAGAAGGAGGTTATGAAATCATTTGCTGTTCTCCCTCCTCTTACTTCTGCAAATGAAAATTTCTCTGTGCTGCAGCATAAAATACTTACCAAAATACAACTTCTTTTTTGAAGAGCTGTGCAGCTTCTGGAAAACAAAATGGTCCTTCAGTATACCTCATTGCACAACATATGACATGCTTGTCCTCCCTGTTAATGTAATTTAAAAGCCTTATAAGAATGTCTGGATTCAGTTTTCCTAGAGTGGCTATCTCTTGGAATCCTACAGACCAAAACACAATGGCAGGGTTATTACAAAAGGCTGTGTAAGAGGAAGCTATATCTTACTGTTCCAATATGCCTTCTCCACCTCCATTTTGTCAATCTAGGTTGCTTTAGCATGCAAAGTAGCTTTTTTTTAAAGATGGAAAATTGTTATTGTCATGGTGGGCTTAAATGCAGCTTCAGTTTCTTGTCTTCTCCCAAGGCTTTGAGGTGTATTGAACTCATCTCAGCACATTTCCATAAGTCCCCTCTATTTTTCAGATTTCTTCCTGATACAATCACTGTAGTTTCAAGAATATCCATCTGGTTTGAATGCTATCTTCAGCTTTATACGTTGTTTTTGTGCAGAATGTACAGGAAGGCTGGGGAGGGACTATTGACAAGGTCTTGCAATGACAAGACAAGGGGCAATGGGTTTGAACTGGCAGAGGGGAGACTGAAACTGGATGTTAGGAGGAAGTTGTTTGCAGTGAGGGTGGTGAGACACTGGCACAGGTTGCTCAGGGAGGTTGTGGAGCACAGAATCACCCAACGGGATCTTTAATCATGTTGGGTGATTCTGTGCTCCAACACCTCACTGGAAGTGTTCAAGGCCATGTTGGATGAGGCCTTGAGTGAGCTGTACTAGTGGGAGGTGCCCCTGCCTATGGCAGGGGGTTGGAACTAGATGATCTGTGAGGTCCCTTCTAACCTTACCATTCTATGATTCGATGAATTTGAGTTGGTTTGTTTTTGTTTTTTTTAAAAAGCATGACATGGAGATTACAGAGGGCCAACATCACAGTAAGCATAAAACATAAAAAAGTCTTTATTTCTTGCTTGCATAACACTTCCTTTTTGCTGTGTGTCCACCATTCTCCATGCACAGTTAGCACTCACAGTCAACACTCTCATAGCTAATGTTCTTGCATTTAAAACCCTACTTTTCTGACTACTGCATAAACTGGTTTAAGGGATCCGTCTACTTTTTTCCCCCTCAAATTCTTGATCCTTGGTGTGCCATGTCACATCTTAACACTCCTCTAGGGCTTAAGCCAACTCCCTGCTACATTTCTGGAAACTTGTGCTGGTTTCAGGCTAATTGGAATATTTTAATGAAAAAAAATATAGGCAGTGAACAGCGGTGATGTCTACTTCACTCATAGGCTTGCTGAGATGTATAAGAACAAGGACACAAACATAGATAAGACACTCAGAGAGTCTGTCTCTCTAGCTGCGGGTTTTGTCTTCTGGCCTCTCTGCTAACCTAACTAACCACTCTGCTTCTAACTCCACTGACTGATCCTCCAAACTCACCTTGCACAGCAGGCAAACCCTGGGGTAAGGTAGAGGGGTGGGAAAAAGGTGGAAGGGTGTTTGGGAGCCCATTCTGGGCACTCTGATTTCTGGGAGGGGAATTGTGTTTCTGTATTATCTTTAACTTGTCTATTTCTGTAACTATTCCTGTCTATTGTGTATATCTCTGCTTGTACATTGTGCTGAGCTGTAAATAGAGCTTCAGTCCTTAACTTCCAGCTGGCTGAGTCTAGTCTGGGGGATTTTATAAAGTGGGGTTGCGGTGGGGTGGGGGAACTCCCGAGCCATCACAAGTACCTGGCAAAACAACAGTGGAATAAAATATACAAGTGGATGATATTACCATGTGAATATGAACTATAAAGTAGAAGCAACCAGCTTTGATATTAAAGAATATATAACAGCTTATTAAATAAACTATTTCAATCAGGGAGGTAGAATGATCTCTTTGATCTAGTCAAAGTGTGGAGGGCCAGGGAACCCCCAAACCATCACAAAACTGGGCTAGCTCCATAATGACCAAGTGAGAACCAGAAACATTATTTCATGCTGGCCAAATGTACATTTCTGTCCACTACTATATAGAACAGGGCGGGGGGAAGGGCAACAAACAAACAAAAAAGCAGCTGGCACTGTATTTCACTAGTCTCTTAACTGAGTGTCTGGTTACTGCACTCACTGGACCAACAAGACTGTAGTATAAGCCATAGAGTTGTTAGGAAGAAGTTGAAAAATAATCCTAGTTGTATGTTTTCAAATGGCATGATTAAGAGTTTTGTTTTGATCTTTGAAAACCAGGCATGGTGTGAAAATCAATATGGATTGTTTCCAGCACATGGATGTTAGTCTTGTGTGCTCAGTTATGATCAGATTGACATTTTATCATTTTAAGTGTACATTTTTGATAGTTCACATCTGTAATGTGTTAAGTACATTGCACCACGGAGAAACTGAACATTTACAGGAACAATCAAGAAATCTTTAACTACAATTTTTCTTTCATTGTCTCAAGCCAGTCAAAACAACAATTTAATGCACCTGGGTGGATAAATATCTTTCCAAGTGATCATCGATAAAGCAGTGTTCAGACCATGCACTCATAACAATGTTTTTTTAGAACCCCCACGCAAAAAGAGCAATCCTTAAAACTCCTGCTGTCACTCAGGTTCAGCCCCGCTTGTTACAGAGCAGAAACATTTTTAAAAGGTAAAGCAGAAGTATCCTGAGTGAAATCCAGCTTGATATATTGTAAGGAAACATACTGTTGTGTTGGGTCTCATAAGACTGCCAACGTGGCAGTACTCTGTGCTGAGAATCATTCAAGATAAGGAAGTAGTTATGTAAACAAGGATGTAGCTTAGCAAAACAGGGTGCCTGATGGTGACAGTATTGAAGGTCTTTCTTTATCAATGTACCTGGGAACAGCTTGGGAAGAGCTGCCTGTAACAAAAGAAAGAATGCATAGTGTGTGTGATCAGGCAGTCTAGCCTGTATAAGTCCATGCTGACTTGCTGCAATAAAGAGGTGATCTCGGATGCACCACATTGGTGTCTGGTTGTCCCTCCTCGCATCATCCATCCCCCCACACCTAGCAATCACCAACGTCACCTGATTCCGCTGCCTCTGGTGATCTCTGACATAGAATCATAGAATCATAGAATGGTAAGGTTGGAAGGGACCTCAAGGATCATCTAGTTCCAACCGCCTGCCATAGGCAGGGACACCTCCCACTAGCACAGGTTACTCAAGGCCTTATCCAACCTGGCCTTGAACACCTCCAGGGAGGGAGCAGCCACAGCCTCCCTGGGCAACCTGTGCCAGTGTCTCACCACCCTCACTGTAAAGAATTTCCTCCTAACATCCAGTCTAAATCTCCCCTCTGCCAGTTCAAACCCATTGCCCCTCATCTTGTCATTACAAGACCTTGTCAATAGTCCCTCCCCAGCCTTCCTGTAGGCCCCCTTCACATATTGGAAGGCTACTCTAAGGTCTCCTCGAAGCCTTCTCCACATCACCCCTGATGTGATATTTCTGCCGATTCACTACACTGTCATCTGTAACAGGTGACTCTGCTCAGTTATACTTAACCAAGAAGGTCAAATAAAATCAACAATATGGGGAAGGAAACCTACACTTATAAATTCTGTAGTTTGTGGGGTTTCTTTCCTCCGTTTGCACAGATAAAGGTCTCACAAACACATAGGTGTCTAATAAACTAATCTACTAAGAATAAGGAAATATGAAAGAGCAAACTCTACACATTCGGCTATCATCTGTTCTGTGTTTCCTGGCTTTAGAAAACAAGAGGAAGAGGCACATAGCACCTCAAAACCACAGAAAGAAACCCAAGTCTTACTTCAAAATCTGAGTCAACCCTAACCTCAGAAAAGTTGGTTCTCTTGCCCTGTCTTTTAGAAACTAGTCATGGTTTCTAAAGAAACAGGCTCATGCACAAAGGATGCTTGAAGTGTGTCAACAGCAGTGACGACTGGTACAAAAAAGAAAAGGGGGCAGATAGAACCTGTGAAGGGGACATGAGGATACAGATCTTGGAACATCCTTTAACACCCTTCACAGAAGGAATTACTAACTCACAAAATGTTCTATGAGGCTTCTTTTAGCAAAGGAAGTGCACTATGGCATGTCAATGGACCAGCATGGCAAGGAGTACAGAGAGGTTCTGTGCAGCATCGGCTGGATTTTGTTCTAAGTGCCATTTAAAAACTCTTCAGATGGATAATTCAGCCAATTATGGATATTTACATATTGCACTTCTCTGTATTATACACACACCAGAAGATATAGAAGATCATGTTTCTTGTGGTTGATTTAATTAGTACTTGGGGAATTGGGTCTGGCAGGTTAGATTGCTGCTTGCAGAGTGGAAATTCTCAATTACTGCTATGCTAGTGAATGCACAGAAACCATGTTTTCTCATTTTCACCTTTTACCCTTTTCCCAATTTCAGGGGATAAAACAGGCTAGTTATAATTTTTGTCAGGACAATATTGATACCTTGAGTTCACACGTCCAGCATAGGCTTGCTTTTATCACCTCACAGTACAGCAGTTCATACAGACCATTTGGATGCTCTCATTCTAGTAGTTCATATGTTTTAAATGCTTTAACTGATTGGGTATTTTTAATGAATCACTGTATTTCCACATTTTAGTAGATGTTTTTTTTCTGTTTCACTCTACAAGAGTCATCATTCACAACCAATTCGGTAGTTTATCTTTGTAATCAAAATTTGCCTTCCAGCTCTGCAAAACTAGCATATACATATGTGCTAGTCATAGAATCAAAGAATGGTAAGGTTGGAAGGGACCTCAAGGATCATCTAGTTCCAACCCTCTGCCGTAGGCAGGGACACCTCCCACTAGTACAGCTCACTCAAGGCCTCATCCAACCTGGCCTTGAACACCTCCAGGGAAGGAGCAGCCACAACCTCCCTGGGCAACCTGTGCCAGTGTCTCACCACCCTCACTGCAAACAACTTCCTCCCAGCATCCATTTTAAATCTCCCCTCTACCACTTTAAACCCATTGCCCCTTGTCCTGTCATTGCAAGACCTTGTTAATAGTCCCTCCCCAGCCTTCCTGTAGGCACTCTTCAGATACTGGAAGGTTACCACAAGGTCTCCTGGAAGCCTTCTCTTCTCCAGGTTGCAGAGCCACAGCTCTTGTAGCCTGTCCTCATAGCAGAGCTGCTGCAGCCCTCTGAGCATCTTTGTGGCCCTCCTCTAGACCCACTCCAACACTTCCATGTCCTTTCTGTGCTGGGGGCTCTGGAACTGCACACAGGACTCCAGCTGGGGTCTAAGGAGAGCAGAGTAAAGGGGCAGAATCCCCTCCCTTGCCCTGCTGCCCACACTGCTCTTGCTGCAGCCCAGCACATAATTGCTGCACTCACACTGTCCAGGTCCCTCCGGATGGATCCCTGCCCTCTTGCAAGTTGACTGTGCCACACAGCTTGGTGCCATCTGCACACTTGCTGAGGCTGCACTGATTCCTCTGTCCATGGCACTGACAAAGATGTCAAACAGCACTGGTGCCAACACTGACCCCTGAGGGATGCCACTTGTCACTGGTCTCCAGGTGGACATTGTGCCCTTGATCACCACTCTCTGTGTGCCACCATCCAGCCAATTCCTTACCCAGCAGTGCTCCACCCATCCAGTCCATGTTTTTCCAGCTTGGTGACCAGGATGTCATGTGGGACAGAGTCAAATGCCTTACTCAGGTCTAGGTAGATGCCATCAGTTGCCCTTCCCTTGTCCACTGTCGCTGTGACTTCATTATAAAAAGACACCAAATTTGTCAGGCAAGATTTGCCCTTGGTGAAGCCATTGCTGTTTACCACCAAGAAACAAGCAAATAAACAACAAAAACACCTCAAACAACCAGACAAAACCAAAAGAAAACAAAACAAAATAAAACCAAAACAAACAACACAAACAAAACAAACAAACAAACAAAAAAAAAAACCCAAACACCACAACAAAACAAACCCAAAGCTCAAATATAAAATTGGATTGTGGTCAAATAATAATTTTCTGTAAGTAGGTTTTCTTGAAGCCCCCACTTCTGCCCATCTCAGTGGGTAATTGTTATCCAAGACTATTACTATAAAATTAATTTGAAAAAGAAAAAAGACATAGAGAAAAAATCATTCTTGTCTGAGTGACTAGAAAGTGATGAGTTCCTTTTTTAACACAAGAAATGTTTTTTCTTTGATGAGCAATGAGAAAAGAAGCTGACGAACAATGTTGCTCTTCTCTGATTCATTTTCCAAATAAGTTTCTCAAAGAAGCTTCCTGCTGTTTTAAAATAATGCAGAACATCACACTAAATAATTACTAATAAAAAGGTATTATCTGCTTCTGCAACTACAGCATAAGCTAGTTGTTTGATTCTAAAGAAACATTATAAGGAAACCTGGGTGAAAAATATGGAACTTTTGCATTACTGAAAAAGTTCAAAACGAAACAAACTTTTTTTGTAGTTGAATCTTGTGTGTTCTTCTTTAGTGACTGTTTTATATATTCATTTAAAGAGGCATATCCAAACATTAGGAACTCTCTGAATGTGGCTAGGAGGGCCAATGCCTTTCTGGGGTGTATTGAAAGGGCTGTGGCTAGTAGGTCAAGGGAGTTTCTCCTGCCCCTCTACTCTGCCCTTGCGAGGCTGCATCAGGAGTGCTGTGTTCGGTTTTGGGCCCCTCGTTTCAAGAAGGACCTCAGGGAACTGCATGTGATGCTCTAGTGCAGAGCCATGAAAATGGTTAAGGGAATGGAACACCTCTCTTACAAGGAGAGACTGAGGGAGCTGAGGTTCTTTAGCTTGGACAAGAGGAGACTGAGAGGTGACCTCCTGAATGTTCACAAATCTGTAAAGAGTGAATGCCAGGAGGATGGAACCAGGCTCTGCTCGGTGATGCTCAATGACAGGACAAGGGGCAATGGGTAGAAGTTGAGGCAGAGGAAGTTTCATGTAAACATGAGGAGGAATTTTTTTTCACTGTGAGGCTGAAAGAACACAAGAACAGGCTGCCCAGGGGAGTTGTGGAGTCTCCCTCCCCGGAGATATTCAAAACCTGCCTGGACGTGTTCCTATGTTACCTGGTGCAGGTGATCCTGCTCTGGCAGGGGGGTTGGATGAGCTTTTGAGGTCCCTTCCAGCCCCTGACATTCTGTGATTCTGTGATTCTGTGTAATTAGCTGAAGACAGAAATGAAATAATATACTAACAGCTTACAGCAAATTGCAAAACTCTGATTCTTCAAGAATTTGGCATGGGCTTTTGATTCCTTTTGAGACTTAGTCAAGCATTCTCATTTTGAGGGCATGCATTATGCACATTAGAATTTAATTGCATTTTCCAGGGGAGTAAAAGAGCTGCTATCCATATTGGCAGTTGCATGCCACCTGAGAATCATAACCAAAGAAACATTGAAGTTAGAGATTCGTCTATATATGTCCATATACTGAATACTTCCTTGGAATGAAATAAATATTGTTAGAGAGTATAATCAAAATAGCAAATGGAGCAGCCTGCAGGGAAAAAAAAAAATCAGGCTCAAGTGTTTTTCAAAATGGAATGTTTGAGGTTAAGTACTGAAGATCCCCATTTAGGCTATGGGAATGAGTACTTCAGATAACAGATGTCCAAGTGTTCATGGACCCAGTGGCCACAGCTATCAAGTGAGCTTTACAGAAGCAGCCTGACCTGAAGCTAGGACACTCAAAGCCCTGAACCCTAAAGCTGTACAAGGTTAAACACTTGTGATAGTTTGGGAGTTCCCTGCCCCCTCACATTTTGTAAAATCCCCCAGACTAGACTCAGCCAGCTGGAAGTTAAGGACTGAAACTCTATTTACAGCTTAGCATAGTGTACAAGCAGAGATATACACAATAGACATGAAGAGTTATAGAACTATACAAGTTAAAGGGAATACAGAAACACAATCCCCCTCCCAGAAATCAGAGCCCCCAGAAGGGGCTCCCAACCACCCTTCCACCTTCTTCCCACCCCTATACGTTACCCCAGGGTTTGTCTTACGTGCAAGGTGAGTTTGGAGGATGGGCCAGGGGGGTTAGAAGTAGAGTGGTTAGTGAGGTTATTCAGCAGAGAGGAGAGGACCCACTGGCTCCCAGAGAAAGACCAAGAGAAACTGTCTTATCTATGTTTGTGTTCTTATTCTTATACATCTCAGCAAGTCTATGAGTGAAGCAGACATCAACATTGTTTGCTTTTCACAGCCTATAGTATAATTTTCTCCATTAAAATATTCCAATTAGCTTCAAACCAGCACAACACTGAATTAAAGACACCATTTCATTCTTTGCATTGCATTCCTGGCCTGTTACCCTGGGCTGTTTGCTCCTTTTAAGAACAGTAACCTCTACTTTTTCTTTATGCTTGAGAAATTTTACTGGAATTTCTCTGATGGATTCCATGCTTTGCTTGTCCCAAACTCCAGTCATGAAAGATTTCTTGGAGTTTAACTTTTCTTCTCCAAGCCAAAATTTTAGATGAATTGAGAGGTATTTGCTTTACTCTTGTACTGGGTCTGAGTGAGATGAAGTTCATTTTTCCCCCTAATAGCCGTCACTGTGCTGTGTAGAGGTGGATAACATGCCAGTGTTTTCACTACAGGATCAAGGTCTCTCCAACACCCCTTCCACCCCCCTCCCACCCCCTATCAGCAGTAATCTAAGATTTTGGGAGTGGACATAACCTGGACAGCTAACCCAAACTGACCAAAGGGATACTCCATGTGATGCGATGTCTGCTCAGCAATGAAAGCTATGAGAAAGGAGTAGGCGAGGGGGCGTTCATCATTACAATGTTCATCATCTGGAGCAGTAAATTAAGAGTAAATCTTTTTTGTTCCATTTCCTTCTCATGCAGCCTCTGATTTATTAAACTGCCTTTATCTTGACTCGGAAGTTCTTTTCCATCTTGTTTTCTTCCCCCATCCTATCCTCTCATGCAGGGGAGTGATAAAAGCAGCTTCATCTTCATGGGCACCTGGAGTCCAGCCAAGGTCGACCCACCACAACCTGTCTGAGTCTCAGCAGTTAGCAAGTACTTTATATTATGTTAGTATTATCTAATCAATACTGTGCTCTGCTGTGTCTGGTTTTGGTTCAGTATGGAGGCAGGACTTAAAAGTCATAAGCACAGGTATAACTGGGATTCAGCAATTTTGGCTGAGAGCTTTCACTAGAACATGTTGTCTCTTATCACGAGAAATAGGGAGGTTTTGTACCAGGAGTGCTGACACATCTGATAGTGACTACTCTTTGCTGAGCTACGGACCACTGGTTTGAATTCACATCCATTGAAGCCAGTGGCAAACCCCTCCTGGTCATAGCTGGACCCATAGGAATAAATAATGGAAAAGCACAGATAGCACTGCTTATCTACATGTGCTCATTCTCCCCAGCACAGTGCTAGACCCTTGCTTAGCCTTTCAAAATACATCCACTACCAAAATGCATGAACTGCATTCAGCTTCTCAAGGAAGAGACAACAAAACTGCATGCAGTGAAGACATTTTAAATGAATAGACTTTTAAAATCTTTAGAGCAGAGGTGGCACTTGATTTTCATTTACAAGCAGACAGACTTGCATCAAGTCACTCAAAGTCCGTTCTTCCCTTTTGTATATTGTTTTCTGCCACTTCTATTTAATGATCTTGGAAGCCCATAAAATTTTACAAGAGTTACCATTTTCTTTACACAGCATAAAAACCTCCACAAGACATAGGAAAAAGACATCTTTGCATGTAGACTGAAATAAGTATTCAGAATCAGTATTTGCCCTCCTTACTGCTGTCTAATTACTTGGGACTAGGTCTAGTGTGTGGTTCCACTGCTCATTATGAATTTCGATCTGTTTTTATAACATAGATGTTTTCCTGATACTTTTCTTTCAATGTAAATCTTGGAATATTTAGTAGCCAACTGTCAGACCCTTGCTGCTTTCAGTAAGTAATTTGTCTTCAATAAACTCATTGATAGATGTGAATATTTGCTTATCAAAGGGAGAAAGAGAACTATTACGCAAATGATTTTTAGAAGTGATTCATTGCTTAAGCAGCAAGGGGACACGTTCAGATATCCTGACACTAGTGCTATTGTCCTCAGTCTCTACACTGAGACTTAGTTCTGTGATGAAAAAATATTTAACTAAAGTGTTTATGGCTGATTATGGCTCTTGGCACACTAAAGCGCTCCAAATGTCCCCTGCATTACTATAAAAGGGATGTGGAAGTGGGCAAATCACTCGAGAATAGAAAGGGAGCCTTTTCCTGCCAGTTGCTCCTGAGGGCAAGAAGCAGCAAAGATTTTCAGAGCTATCATCAGCCTTCAGAATTTCTATCAATACAGAAGGAAAAATCTCAAATGANCCTTACTGCTGTCTAATTACTTGGGACTAGGTCTAGTGTGTGGTTCCACTGCTCATTATGAATTTCGATCTGTTTTTATAACATAGATGTTTTCCTGATACTTTTCTTTCAATGTAAATCTTGGAATATTTAGTAGCCAACTGTCAGACCCTTGCTGCTTTCAGTAAGTAATTTGTCTTCAATAAACTCATTGATAGATGTGAATATTTGCTTATCAAAGGGAGAAAGAGAACTATTACGCAAATGATTTTTAGAAGTGATTCATTGCTTAAGCAGCAAGGGGACACGTTCAGATATCCTGACACTAGTGCTATTGTCCTCAGTCTCTACACTGAGACTTAGTTCTGTGATGAAAAAATATTTAACTAAAGTGTTTATGGCTGATTATGGCTCTTGGCACACTAAAGCGCTCCAAATGTCCCCTGCATTACTATAAAAGGGATGTGGAAGTGGGCAAATCACTCGAGAATAGAAAGGGAGCCTTTTCCTGCCAGTTGCTCCTGAGGGCAAGAAGCAGCAAAGATTTTCAGAGCTATCATCAGCCTTCAGAATTTCTATCAATACAGAAGGAAAAATCTCAAATGAAAAAGCAGTTCTACGGGTTTCATAGAGTAGGAAGTCTGACTGGACTGTTGATGATGTATCATCAGGTGTACTGACAGCTCCGACTGTCTGGTACTGCAGCTAGTATTGTTCCATGCAGACAAACTGCTTTTCCAGACACCTGGCATGCCCTCCAGAAAAAACATCTGGCTGCTCTGAGAAAAGCTGTGCCCAGTATCCTCTTCAAAATAGACTGGGAAATTGGCAGCTGCTAGAGACATACCATACAGAAACTTCCTGAAATCTCTTGTTCTTCACGAGTGGGCCACAGTGCTACCAGCTGGGACTCAGGGCACAAGACCTGTGAGCTCATGCCTTGAAGCAGAACTGCTTACAGGTATGTGCATCCCTACAAATAAATAGCTCTTCAATCTGGGTATCCATGTCCTTTGTCTAGATGTATTTTGGAGGAGGTGATTTATAGGTATATGTGTTGGTTTGAGGCTAATTGGAATATTTTTATGAAAAGAATTGGATTATAGGCTATGAAAAGCAAACAATGGTAATGTCTACTTCACTCATAGGCTTGCTGAGATGTATAGGAACAACACAAACACAGATAAGACAGTGTCTCTTGGTCTCTCTGGGAGCCAGTGTGTGTTCTCCTCTCTGCTGAGTAACCTAACTAACCACTCTGCTTCTAACCCCCCTGGCCAATCTTCCAAACTCACCTTGCACATAAGGCAGACCCCGGGGTAAGGTATAGGAGTGGGAAGAAGGTGGAAGGGTGGTTGGGAGCCCCTCCTGGGGTCTTTGATTTCTGGGAGGGGAATTGTGTTTCTGTATTACCTTTAACTTGTCTATTTCTGTAACTCTTCATGTCTATTGTGTCTATCTCTGCTTGTACATTGTGCTAAGCTGTAAATAGAGCTTCAGTCCTTAACTTCCAGCTGGCTGAGTCTAGTCTGGGGGGATTTTATAAATCATGGGGGTTTGGGGAACTCCCAAACCATCACAGTATGCTGGTGCTGATGCTACAATCATCTGCAGCAAAAAGCCATAGCTATACTTCTACTGTCATCTGTTTCAGTGTCCGTTATCAAGAGCCCAACCCATAGCATCTATGTACTGGTTTAATCTTCCTTTGCCTTGATCTTTACAGTGCTTTCTGTACTCAGGTTTTGGCTTAGCACCACAACATAATGTTTTCCTTAGTCTGTTTAATGAATTGCAATACATTCCTCTTCTGCTGATTCCTGTAAGGAAGAACAAAGGGAAATTCACTCAGTTCAGAGAGGTACAAGGCACAAGTGGGAATGTGGAGGAAATCAATCTCAAAACTTCCACAGATACAGAGAGGGATTAACAACATCAAGCAGGCTAACGTATTTCAAGCACCACTTAGTAGAAACCCCTAACTATTACTGAACATACAGAATGAGATTTTTACAGGAAGCAATTCACTTGTTTCCTAGTTTTCGGTCTTTCTGAAGAACAGAAAGGGGTTTATGAAAGGCACTATGTTGGAGTGAACAGCCTCAGGATGAAATGTCCATAAAACCTCCCTCCTCCTTCCATTAAATGACTCATACCAGTGCAATTGCATTCTGCTGAAGTACCTTGTAAGTGAGATGGGCCTTTCAGAGAGATAATTTCAGACTGATTAAACAACAACAACAACAAAAACAAACCAAAAAACCCCAACAAAACCAAAAAACCAACCAAACAAAAACCAAACCCCAACACACACACACAAAAAAAAAGTGAAACACAAAACCAAAATGTCCTTTTTGTCAGCTTGTTTGTCCATTTTAAATTGGCTTCTCAGGAGACATACTAGACTTGTGAAAGCACACCCAAAACTACAGCCAACGCACAAGGGCTAGTTGAAATGACACCAAAGAGGTCTGTGTACCTAGGAGGAATCCAAAACTATTAAGGGACAGTCTGACAATACGGAGGGATATCAGGAGTACCCCTACAACAATGAAATGGACTTTTGACAGGGGCTGGGAGTGCCAGGCCAAGGGCAGTGGTTTGGAACTGGAGCAGGGCAGAGTTAGGTTGGACATCAGGAGGAAGTTCTGCATGGTGAGGGTGGGGAGAGACTGGCACAGGCTGCCCTGGGCTGTGGTTGAGGTTCCATTCCTGAAGACCTTCAGCACCAGACTGGATGTGTCCCCGGGCAGCCTGCTCTAGCTGAAGGTGTCCCTGATGCCCGCAGGGAGCTTGGGCAGGATAACTTTGAGGGTCCCTTCCCACCTGATGCAGCCTGTGACTCTGTGAACATTTGGACCCTTCCAGCCCAAACCTTTCCATACCTCTCTGACCATATTTTCTCCTCCCCAAGCTGCTACCTCCTCATTGTTTCCTTTCCCCCATGAGAAAGGAAACTGGTTTAAGAAAGAGGTAATCAATCCTAGAATTGTAAAGGAAATTTCCCAATTGCTGTTGTTTTCTTTTTGTGCAAAACAAGAGTTGAATCTGAACAGAGTAATTAATTTAGCTATTCTGGCATAACAAGGTACTTGTACAACAGAATCATATTTTCAAAGCTGAACAGAAACAGTACCAGGGGACTTGGAGATGTGGTGCTTGGGGATATGGTTTAGGGTGAACCTTGTAGAGCAGAGTTGTTGGTTGGACTTGGTGATCCTGAGGGTCTTTTCCAACTTGAATGTTTCTGTGATTCAGTGATTGATTCTTCTTTAAATATAGAAATAAATAGGTAAATAAATAAATAAATAACTCAGCTCTGTATATATATATATATATATCTTTTAGTTGCTGGAATGTTTAAGCCCTCTGAAAGTTAATCAACTAAACTGCATAGATGAGATGTGCACATCTCAGAAGATACTATCTGGAGGAGCCACTTTCAAAAGGGAACATAAGAAAGACAAAATCTAGCACAAGTAGAAAAGGCTTCACATTGAATAGATGTGGATTTTTCCTCACACTGTGGTTTATCTCTATACTATTTCTATGCTGGATCTGAAATCTTCTCAATTTAATTCTCTAGAGCTCTAGAGCATGTCCAGTGTTCCAGTATTTTCCAAAAAGCAAAACTTTCTGCTGATCAAACAAATTTATAACCCAAGAAACCAAATACTCAAGGTTGCTGCAAATTTTGCCTGTGTTACAGGGAGCAATGAGGCAGAGAAAATAATTGTATGTACAGAATTCTCAGCTGCAAAACGTAGCTTACGTCTCTGTGGTATATTGTAACCTACAAAGCAGATCCACTTTGCACTGGTTTGAGGCTAATTGGAATATTTTACTGAGAGAAAATAAATCCTTAGCTGTGAGAAGAAAGAAAAACAACAACAGTAACCTATATCACTCATTCTTCTGCTGAGAAGTGCAGCCAGTCAAAATATAGCTCAGACACTCACTGCTCACACACTGCTCAGTTAGTTCTCAGTAGTTGTTGTTATGCTCCTTTCACTCTGGCAGTCTGTGGCTGCTTTCTGCCTTAACTCTAATCTGACCTAACCCTTCATTTCCTCTAACATCCTTGTTGTCTTTTTGACATCTCACCTCAGATCTCTCCAGATTTATCACATGAGATATACAGGGATTGATCTGGGTATTGCTGAAGGGAGGGAAAGAGGAGGGAGGGGGGAGGAGAGGTTTGGGTTGGGATCCTCCTGGCAGTCTGATTGTTTTGGAGGGATTTTTGTGTTTCTGTGCTACTTTTAACTTGTATATAACTGTATGTTGTGTATATATCTGCTTGCAAACTGTGCTAAGCTGTATATGTAGCTTCATTCCTTAATTTCCAGCTATCTGAGTCAAGTCTGAGTGATTTCATTGTGCGTGGGGGCAGGTAACTCCCAAACCATCACACACTTGCTGTGCAATAGCCTCATAATGCAGACCCCTTGCATATCCTTTATTTAAAATTAAATGTAAATTTAAGCATGAAGTGAGTTGCTCCAAAGGAACCAGCAAAATCAGCAGAATTTCAAACATAAATTGCAATTACTCTTATTTCATATGACTTTATACTTTTGTTTACCTCAGACTGCAAAATCCCCTGTGAATTTCATTCACTTTTTACTGCTAATTAAACAAATAAATAAATAATTGTTCTGTCTATCTTGGATAACCACAGGCAGATGGTCAGGAATTACCCTCTCATAGGCACGTTAGGGTTTTCCAATTACAGAATGACAGAATCACAGAACCTTAGAGGTTGGAAGAGACCTCCAAAGATCATTGAGTCCAACTGCCCTGCCAAGGCAGGATCACCTAAGGCAGCTCACTCAGGAATGCATCCAGGCAGGTTTTGAAAGTCTCTAGAAAAGGAGACTCCACAGCCTCTCTGGGCAGCCTGTTCCAGAGCTCTGTCACCCTCACTATAAAGGAATTTCTCCTCATACTGAGGTGGCGAAACCTTCTATGTTCCGAATTGTGTCCATTGCTCCTTGTCTTATTGCTGTTTACCATCAAAAAGAGATTGCCCTATCCACTTGACATCCACCCCTCAGATATTTGTACATATTGGTAAGATCACCCCTCAGTCTTCTCTAGACTAAACAGCCCCAGGTTTCTCAGTCTCTCTTCATAAGGGAGGGGCTCAAGTCCCCCACTCATCCTCATGGCTCTCCACTGGACTCTTTCCTGCCTGTCTTAAACCGAGGAGCCCACAACTGGACACAGTATTGCAGGTGTGGTCTCACCAGGGCAGAGCAGAGGGGGAGAAGAACCTCCCCAGACCTGCTGGCCACACTTTTCCTGATGCACCCCAGGATGCCACTGGCTCTCTTGGCCACAAGTGCACATTGCTTTCCCATGCAGAACTTGCTGTCCATCAGGACTCCAAGGTCTTTCTCCACAGAGCTGCTTTCCAGCAGGGCAGCCCTCAACCTGTACTGGTGCCTGTTGTTATTCTGCCCCAGATGCAGGACCCTACACTTGTCCTTATTGAACTTCACAAGGTTTGCCTTCGTCCAGCACTCCAGACTGTCCAGATCTCATTGGAGGGCTGCACAGCCTGATGGGCTGGCAGCCACACACACACACACACACACACACAGTTTTGTATCATCAGGGAACTTGCTGAGGGTACACTCAATGCCCTCATCCAGATTCTTGATAGTTTCAGAAACACAGACTAACATCATTGCTGACTTCATACCAGTACCTAGGAAAGAATGGTGCCATTGATTGCAAGCCAGTGGAAATTCCCACACTTGAACTGAGTGTCCTAAAACAGTGTCACACTTCTTATCTGCCTTGCTTCATTCTGTGCCCTTAAAGCCACACAAAATGTAAACCTGATGAGTCACAGTGTATTTTTAAAATAAAATAAAATTAAAATTAAATGTAATAATAATAATAATAATAATAATAATAATAATAATAATAAAAATAAAAGGTTGTGCTCAACCTGTGAAGCCTTTTTGCGGAAGCAATTGTCACAGCAGATGGTGTCCTTTTCATAATCTGGGTTGCACAAATGGCAGTGAAGCAGTATGCATATTGTGTAAAGGTTGTAAATGTCACAGCCTGTTACTGCCTGGGCACCTGTACAGAGCAGGTGTCAGCATTATAAAAGATGTCCATTCTGCGTGGCCACTCTTCTGAAGTGCAGAGGCATGCACTGGAAATGACTGCTGCTGCTTTTTGTTACCTGGCTTCAGCTCACACTGGGCACTGGGGCAGTCAAGAAGGGTTAAACTGTTCATCAAATCTAACTGCATGACAAAGTAACAAAATGTGATGCAGGTGAGTACAAACAATGTGGGCAGCTCAGCCACTTCTAGTGATGACCACACAAATGGTGCTGCTCAGATTTGAGCCGGAAGTGTTTGGTGAGGGACATTCTTAACTGTAAGCAGAATAAGATGAGGTATTACTACTGCTGTCTATTCCTTCAAACCCCACGCTGATGGAAACTCTGTAAGTACCTTGATACACCATGCTATAAAACCCAAAGCTCTGAACATTTCATTTTAAAGATCACAAACTACTTGCGATTCAAACCTGGGTGTTGGGTCTCATAAGACTGCCCACGTGGCAGTACTCTGTGCTGGGAATCATTCAAGATAAGGAGGTATGTAAACAAGGATGTAGCTTAGCAAAACAGAGTGTTGGAACAGCTCAGGAAGAGCTGCCTGTAACCAGAGAGAAAATGCACAGTGTGTGACCAGGCAGTCTATCCTGTGTAAGTCCATGCTGACTTGCTCCAATACAGGCATGATCTTGGATACACCACATTGGTGTCGTGGTTGTCCCTGTTTCACATCATCCATTCCCCACACCCAGCGATCCCCGACATTGCCTGATTCTGCAGCCTCTGGTGATCCCCATTCTGGTCACGCCCAACGTGATATTTCCAGTGATTCAACTACACGTGGACAACTAATTCCTTGAATGAGAAGAAATATATTTCTAAGCCTCAGATTAATTTAACCCTCAAATGATAGCTTATGTGCTTTTCCCAGATATATGTGTGTTTGTATAATGATATCAGATATATCAATGTATCAGTGGAGATAGTTGAACAGAATCATAGAATCATA
>WBNM01024410.1:26264-36914 GCA_013399055.1 Ramphastos sulfuratus | reverse complement strand
TGGTGGTCATTGCAAGATTCCTTCTCTCTGTTCAGCTTCTGATGTCTCCATGAGTCCTGGTTACTACTTGAGCACAAAGGCAGTGAACACTTGTCTGTGTGGAAGGAAGCAGGAGACAAGCCAACAATAATTTGATGCTTTGTTTAAATGACTGTTTATGAATCCCATCTATTTTGACTTTCTTTTGCTTAGTCTGTTAAAGCTGTGTTTTATTGATATCATCAATTCCTTTGGATGGAAGCTGTATTTCTCTGTGTCTTTATACAACCTTAGAACAGGTTACCCACCTAAGGCTCCTAGCCACAGCAGTAGTGGTAAATAATACTTGTCCTTGTCTTCTGTCCCTTTGAAATACAAAAAAACCTTGTATGATTTTATTTTACTTCTTTCTTCCCAATAAAAAGTTCAATAGCACTGCAAGGCTGTAGTAAATTGTAAATTTAAGCTCTTTATCTGGCATATACAATAATGTTATTCATAACAAAGTTATATCAAGAGCTTTGATGTCAGTGATATTTAAAGATCACCTTTCAGAAGCAGTAATGTAGAGTGAGATGTGCCAGCCCTGTATGGGCTGCAGATGCAATTGCATGTAAATGTTTTATATCATGCATAAATGTGGTTATTTGATGAGTAACTGCCATTAAAACTCAAAACACATTTATTGACACAGGTGTCTGCAGGGCTGTCACGTGGAGTAGCCATTCTGCTAGCATTCTGTTAATAACTTGATACTTAATTGGGAGGTTTTTAGGTTGCTTGCTTTTGTTCTCCAGAGAAGGGCAATGAGGCTTGTGAAGGTCCTGGAGCACAGGTCCTATGAAGAGCATTTAAGAGATCTGAGGTTTTTCAGTCTGCAGAAGAGGAAGCTGCATGGAGACCTCATTGTTTTCTACAAGGGAGGCTGGGGCAAGGAGGGGGCAGCCTCTTCTCCTTGATGACAAGGGACAGGACTAGAGGAAATACTTTCAAGCTGCTCCAGAGGAGGTTCAGGCTGGAAGAGTCTTCAAACATTGGAGTGTTCTGCCCAGGAAGGTGGCGAAGTCATCTTCCCTGGAGGTGTTCAGGCACCACCTGATGCTTAGGGACATGGTTTATAGTTGACCCTCAGTGCTGGGTTGAGGGCTGGAATGATGATATATCTTGCAACCAGATATATTCTGTGGTTCTGTGATATAATCAGGTATTCAAAATGAAATAGATTCAAGTGAGTGAGCTGCCCAGGGTGGTGGTGGAGTCACCCACCCTGGATGTGTTTAAGGGTCGTTTGGATGTGGTACTTAGGGCTATGGTTTAAGGTGAAGCTTGTTGAGTAGAGTTCTAGGTTGGACTTGGTGATCCTGAGGGGCTTTTCCAACCTGGATGTTTCTGTGATCCTGAGTGTTATTGTTAGCTCTTCTTTCTTTCTTTTTTCTCAGAAGAGGGTTGCTTTCTTTTTTAATGATTCAGTAGTAAGCTGAATGTCATCACAGGATTTTTTTCCCCACTTCTGCTGCAATGCTCTAACAACCCCCTGTTGATAGATCTATTCTAATATTGGCTCAGGGTCTTCTGGTGCAGCTAGTACCTGCTTAACAACCACTAGCAGAAAGATGGATTGTGCAGGTTGCAAGTGGATTTTCCATTAAAAGAAAAAAAAAAAAACAAAAACAAAAACAAACAAAAACAACCAAGAGCAAAACAAACCCCAAAAGCAGCTAGGTTGTTTTTTTCTTGGCAAGGATCTTGTCCAGATCTTTCTTTAGTTGGTCCATAAGTTAGTGCCAGAAACCAGCTGCATGTGTGAGGCACAAGCTGGAAGGTTCACTGAAGCTGCACTCTGTGTGGCATCCAAGAGACAGTTTAACAGCTTGAAGCTTCCTCAGAATAAGAAATTGTGGTTTTGGTGGCTACCATGTTCTTCCTGAGTTCTCTGCCTTACAACCCTGATATGGAAGTGTTCTACCTTTCCAGAATGATTTTCATATGAATTTCTGTGGCAGGGGGTTGGCACTAGATGATCCTTGAGGTCCCTTCCAACCCTACCATTCTATGATTCTATGATTCTAGCATCTGCTCATATATTGAGACTTCATTCATATAGAAAAGCATCACTGTATACAGGCCTATTAATTCTACTGAGAAATAGAAACATCCAGCCATGATACCACAGCATTATGTCTTCCAGGATTTTTTTCCTCCAAGAAAAGTACATATGAGTGATGCAGAAAGTGCTACCTTCTGCTGAACACCTGCTGTCAGCTCAACAGGATAAGCAGCAGCACACCCACCAGCTCCTGGAACTCATCCTACTGCAACAGCAGCAATCCTTGGGCAGCACAGTCAGATGCTCCTTGATTGCCACTATGTCCATTAACAGGATAGAGATCATTGAAGGAGTTGTACCAACAGAGGATGTTGGAGCACATTGTGAAGGCTATAAGTGAGCCCAAGGGCAGTAAAGCTACTGGCAGCAAGCCATGAGGACTGGATGGGTTGCTCCCATGGGTTTGTTCCACACATCTGCTGTAGAGCAGCTAAAATAACTCTCCTGGCTCTGTGTATTTTTGCTTTTGGCATCTATCTCATCCTCTTCCCCATACCCAACCCCACTCCTTTTGCAAAACCTAAACCAAAATGAATTCTTCTATCAATATGACTGCAAAAACCATGACTCCATCTGCACTCTTTATTCAGGCTCTTTTTGTACCTGGGGAAGAAAACAGACTTCTATAGAGAAATAAAAGTGTTACTCAAACGTCGATGTCTAGAATGAGTCAGATGAGCCAGGCTTGCAAGAGCTTTTCTCTCTGTTGCAGAGTGTATTTTGAGAGTATACTTAAGCAAAGATATCTCCATCACAGGTAGATCCAAATTCCCACAAAATCTGTTCCACTGTACGACCCTAATTTCCTTTCTTGACAGTGAAGCATGGATATTGCCTGGTGTTCTACTTTTTTCTACTTCCTAGTCCCCATAACCTCTACCCAAGTAGTAAGAGGATGCTCAGATTCACACTGTATGAAGCAATGGTTTAGTAAAAGCCTTTAGAAGACCTCTTCAAGTAGGAGCTATGGAGACACTGAAAATGCACAGCCTCTTCTCACCTTACACAGAGCTCTTGTGTTTAGTACTGACTGTCAGCTTTAGGAACAACAAAGCCCAGAGGCAGAAAATTGATTGCTTTGGTAAAATATTTGAACTTAAGAGTTAGGCTCAGCTTGATTTGAAAAAAAAAATAGATTAGATTTATTGTGTTTGATGCCATTTGTTTGCATTTGTGCAAGTATTAGTGCTGCAGAAGAAATAGCTATTTTACTAAGTAATACAATTAGTCACTGATTCTTAGCAAGGCTTGACTCATTAAATACTTCCATGCTCTATTTACTATAGATTTATTTTCTGTTCTTAATCCCTCTTTATATTTATATGTCTGCCTAGTTGTTGTGTCCTCAATTGTGTAACGCTTACCTATATATTTTACTTTCCAAAACTAATGGGAAGTAAAATATGGCTTGCATAATCTGAAAGGAAACTTTGATTCTAATAAAATAAATTATAAATAAGAGCCTTTGAAGGAGTTGATAATTGTTTAGTGGAACAACCTGGTATGATGATCTGTCACAGTGGTGTTAATGAGGAATTTTCAGCCTTTGGTGGTGGAAAGAAGTGTTAAAGCCAGGAGTCAGTGGATGAATCAGCCTCCAAAATATCAGTTTGACAGCCTTTCAAAACATTAAAAGGAGTTGTTGTTTCTCTAAGCAAAAAAGAAACCATGACACTTTGCTGCTCTGTGCTTGCCACTATTTTGTTTTGCATAGATATAGGCACTCACTGAAATCTTGGGTGTTAAGTGAGAAGCATTAGAGCAGCCCCTAGGCTGAGTAAACAGAATATCTATCCCCTATGCTGCAATTAAAATAATTATTTAGTCTTCTGCACAAAGAGTTGTACAGGAAAATGTTTCTCACTTTCTATGTTCTCAGAGAAGCAGATGACTCAGAGGTAGGATTTTCCAAAAAAAATATAAAATATGTAGGTATTGTAGAAAGCTAAATCAGAATTTGTGGCATTTTGGAGTTTCACACTGTGGATATTCCTCTTGAAAAATGTCAGCTCCATTGCAAAACAGACTGCAGAATCTCAGGCCCAGACTCTTAAGAGGTAAGTGATAACTCTGTATGCAAATTAGGAACCAAGAAATTATCAAAATCTCTAAATAGCTTTCCCCCATCTCCATCCTAATCATAGGATGGTTTAGGTTGGAAGGGACCTCAAAGCTCATCCAACCCCCTGCCAAAGGCAGGGTCATCTCCCACTAGAACAGGTCACTCAAGGCCTCATCCAGTCTGGCCTTGAACACCTCCAGGGAGGTTGTGGAGCACAGAATCACCAAATGTGATTGAAGATCATCCACAACCTCCCTGGGCAACCTGTGCCAGTGTCTCACCACCCTCACAGTGTGAACTTCCTCCTAACATCCAGTTTCAATCTCCCCTCTGACACTTCAAACCCATTCCCCTTGTCCTGGCATTCCCAGACCTTGTCAATAGTCCCTCCCCAGCCTTCTTGGAGCCCCCTTCAGATACTGGAAGGCTACTCCAAGGTCTCCTAGAAGCCTTCTCTTCTCCAGGCTGCAGAGCCCCAACTCTCTCAGCCTGTCCTCACAGCACAGCTGCTGCAGCCCTCTGAGCATCTTCGTGGCCTCCTCTGGACTGGCTCAAACACTTCCATGTCCTTCCTGTGCTGGGGGCTCCAGAACTTCACACAGGACTCCAGATGGGGTCTGAGGAGAGCAGAGCAAAGGGGCAGAATCCCCTCCCTTGCCCTGCTGCCCACACTGCTCTTGCTGCAGCCCAGCACACAGTTGCTGTCTGGGCTGCACTCACACTGCAGCCTCATCTTGAGCTCTTCATCACCCCAGACCCCTGTACTTTATGAGCCAGCAGATATATCAGGTAAAACTAAAAAAATCCCAAACAAAAACCAACCAAACAAACAAAAAAACCCCCAAAAACAAAAACCAAACCCAAACCAAGCAACCAAAACTAACCAAAAAGCAACAAGCCAAAGAAACAACAAGCCAGAGAAACAACAACAACAAATCATAAACAAACCAACCAACCAACCAGCCAAGAACAACAGAAAACCAAACCCCATTTTTTTCCCCTCTTGGAATATTTTTGCTCTATTTTTGCACTACATTAATTTTTACATGCTAAAAGAGTACCTCAGCTTAGAGATATCCTTGTTGCAATTTCATTTCTTGAGTTGAAAAAGCTCACTTCACTGCTTTTAATATGAAACTTCTAGCTTTTGTGGAGGTTGAGATTAACAAAATGTCAAGGCCAAGGCATCCATTAGGATTTTTCAGTTGTCTCTAATTCATTTCACTCTAACTTTTTTTTTTTTTTTTTAATTAGGAAAAGTCCTTTAAGAACCAATACAAAGACAGTAACAAAGAAAGAAAAAAAAGAAAGGAAAAAAAAAAAAACCAACCAAACAAACAAAACCCAAAAAACCTAAACCTGAATCAAAATTTAAATAAAACATAATATAGGGATAAACAGCAAAACCTTTAAACATAATAACATAATAATCAAAATTAAAATAAAACATTATACAGTGAAATACAGCAAGACCTTATGAATTCAGTCACCACTTACTATCAAGTGCATGTGCAAACAACAAAGAAGCAAGATGAAGACACACAGAAATGGTACACACTAAATAAAAGTTCTTGAAATGCTTTACAGGGCAAGACCTCATCACCATAGACTCTGTGAAGTGGAGATAATATGGATTTTAGATAACTTTCCTACTTATTGATAGTGCACATATTGCTACACAATTACCTTAACCATGGAAAAATATTAAGAGTATAAATTTTATCAGCCTATTCCTGTCTGGATTGATGAACTGCCTGTTCTACTTTTTTTTTTTTTTCTTTTTACCTCATTTTCTTCCTTTACTTTTTTCCTTCTATTCTAGGAAACGTAGGCCAAATGTCTGGTTTCACACAGCCTCCTGCTGAGAAAGATCTGAAGGGTTTTGTTTATTTTTTGTTTGTCATTTATTCAGAACATCCTGTGTTTATTTATTTATTTTTTTTTTTCTTTCCTGGCAACTTCACTCTTTAAGGAGACAGCAGATGCGCTAAGAGGGGCTTGATTTAAAGGCATGGGTAAAAGGTAGGTGTGAGTAAAAATTCCAGTTTGGTTTTTTTTTTCCCATCTCCAAGAACAACCAGTTTTTAAGTATGTGTCAGTCCATAGCATTCAGATGTGATGATGAATATAAAATAAAATCATATCTAAGCAAGCCCTGTTCTTAACAGTGCCAGTCCTTAGCAGGAGAATGAACGTTGCAATGTCTGGGATCTGGAGAAGTCCTGTGAGGAGCAGCTAAAGGAACTGGGGTTGTTTAGCCTGAAACAGAGGAGGCTGAGGGAGACTTTCTTGCTCTCTACAACAAGAGATTGAGGTGAGGTGGGTGTGATGGTGTCTTCTGCCAAGTNGCTGGATGTTAGGAGGAAGTTGTTGCCAGAGAGAGTGATTGGCATTGGAATGGGCTGCCCAGGGAGGTGGTGGAGTCCCCATCCCTGGTGGTGTTGAAGCAAAGCCTGGATGGGGCACTTAGTGCCATGGTCTGGTTGATTGGCTAGGGCTGGGTGCCAGGTTGCACTGGATGAGCTTGGAGGTCTCTTCCAACCTGTCTGATTCTGATTCTATGATTCTAAGTTGAACAACCAAAGCAGGATTGCAAGTTACAGTGTCAAGTGACCTCTGTGCTAACTGGACAGCGAATTAAAAATAGATTGAAGTCTTATTAAATATGGTTAGCATTTGGCTTGAAATATGGATCTGTGATGAAAGAGTTAAGCCAAAGATTTCTCAAAAGCAATATTTCTATTTGCTCAATTACTGGGTTGAACCAAGTTCTGCTTTCTGGTTTCTGTAGTTTATGGAGTGGTTGCTGCTGATATGAATATTGAATAGGAAAATATTAGTATGTATTCACAGTTATTGCCTCACATAATGATTTTTAACACTACAGAACTTCCCATTCATCACATGAATTAGGAGTTCATGTAGAATAAAAGAATATTAGGAAAATTACTGTGTTTGTTCAAGGTTCATTTTTCAAATGTGCTGTTTAGCTCATTGAAAGAATTGTCAGGAACACTTTAAATGAAGGTTGCATACCTAAATAATTAGCAGAAGATTAACAAAAATTGCTTCTATTCCTTCTGAATTATTGACTTTTATTTATTTTGAAACATTTAAAATACAGAATCCAGAAATCCAGGCACATTCTAAGGTCATTTTGCCAGCAAAATTTCCTTGCAGGGTATCTTCCTACATCATTCTGAACACAAACTTTTCTGATCTCCCTCTTATCACCAGGCTTTGTCTGGTTTTCCATCTCTACCATTTCCATTTCCTTCCACTGACACTCCAACCTATGAGAAATTTGGATAGGAGGACATTAAAATCTCAATCTGGGAGACTAAATTCAAAATGAGAAATGGAAAATTCTTTATTTCCACTACTACCTCACTGATGAACTTCAAAGACTCTTAGCCTAAATATTTCAGCTGTGGATATTAAGCTGAGAGAGAAAATGCCAAACTTATTGAAGACAGCTTTATTATAGAGCTGCACAGGGTATTATATGACATATAACTTGAATTATTACTTCTACAGATTAATTATTTGATTTCCCACGATGGTACTGATGACCTCAAGGCTTTTTTTATCCTTTATCTTATTCTACACTAACTGCTGGAGGAGGTGACCCTTGCTGTCTCCAGAGAAGACACCACACATAGGCAACTGTACACACAGAGAATATGACTCTGTCATTGGGCATTTTAGGAGTAAAATCACAGAATCATAGAATGGTAAAGTTGGAAGGGACATCAAAGCTCATCTAGTTCCAATCCCTTGCCACAGGCAAGGACACCTTTCACTAGTACAGGTCACTCAAGACCTCACCCAACATGGCCTTGAACACCTCCAGAGAGGGAGCAGCCACAACCTCCCTGGGCAACCTGTGCCAGTGTCTCACCACCCTCACTGCAAACAACTTCCTCCTAACATCCACTTTAAATCTCCCTTCTGCCAGTTCAAATCCATTCCTCCTCCTCCTATCATTACCAGATCTTCTCAATAGTCCCTCCCCAACCCTCCAGTAGCCCCCTTCAGATACTGGAAAGCTACTCTAAGGTCTCCTCGAAGCCTTCTCTTTTCCAGGCTGCAGAGCTCCAACGCTCTCAGCCTGTCCTCAGAGCACAGCTGCTGCAGCCCTCTGAGCATTTTCATGGCCTCCTCTGGACTGGCTCCAACACTTCCATGTCCTTCCTGTGCTGGGGGCTCCAGAACTGCACGCAGGACTCCAGGTGGGGTCTGAGCAGAGCAGAGCAGAGCAAAGGGGTAGAATCCCCTCCCTTGCCCTGCTGCCCACACTGCTCTTGCTGCAGCCCAGCACACAGTTGCTGTCTGGGCTGCACTCACACTGCAGCCTCATCTTGAGCTTTTCATCACCCCAGACCTCCAGGGCCTTTTTCTTAGGACTGCTCTCAGCTATTCACAACTCAGCTTGGAGTTGTGCTTGGGATTGTGCCTACCCAGGTGTAGGACTTTATGCTTGGCCTTGTTGAATGTCATGAGTTTGGCCTGGGCACACCTCTGCAGCCTGTGCAGGTCCCTCTGGATGGATCCCTGCCCTCTAGCAAGTGACTGTGCCACACAGCTTGGTGCCATCTGCAAACTTGCTGAGGGTGCACTGATTCCTCTGTCCATGGCACTGACACAGATGTCAAACAGCACTGGTGCCAGCACTGACCCCTGAGGGAGCCACTTGTCACTGGTCTCCAGGTGGACATTGTGCCCTTGACCACCACTCTTTGCGTGCCACCATCCAGCCAATTCCTTACCCAGCAGTGCTTCACCCATCCAGTCCATGTTTTTTGCACTTTGGTGACCAGGGTCTTGTGGGAGAGAGTCAAACAGAGTAGGCAGACTGTGAATCAACATTGACCTAAAGGATG
Organism: Ramphastos sulfuratus; assembly: GCA_013399055.1. Classification (NCBI taxonomy): domain Eukaryota; kingdom Metazoa; phylum Chordata; class Aves; order Piciformes; family Ramphastidae; genus Ramphastos; species Ramphastos sulfuratus. The sequence goes on along the minus strand of WBNM01024410.1, from coordinate 27,883 downwards.
TTTCTAAGTCAAGAATGTAACTTGTATGAACTGCTTGGAAAAGGCTGAGAGACAAAGCCATGGAAACAAGCAAAAATTTCATTTTTTTTTTCTGCTCCCAAGATTCCTTAAATTTTATCCTGGCCTTATCTGATGTCAAGGTGATGCATTCACTTCCCAGGTCTGACCTGGAATTCAGGCAAGCTGGGATTTATTTCTCCTTTCACCAGTAATAACACTCCTTGACCTTGGGCAAGTTGCTCTTTGGATATGTGCTTTCATTTCCTCTTCTACTCTGTGTATGTTATCCTCCTTTAGAGATCCTCTGTTATCTTAGAGATGTACAGTGCCTAACAGCAGGAGAAAAAAAAAGAGAGGTGACTAATGAAATATCTCTGGAATGATAAATTTCTGCCTTGCCTGACCTAGAATTAATAAACAAGAGGAGACTTTAAAAATCAAAGAGAAATCACATCAGTTTTGATCCATTCAGGAGGACTTTGGATTTGGGGAATATTTTAGGTTTTAGAGGAATACAAGTCAGCTTATGGAATTTTCATGCAGTTAAATGCTTTCATTCTTGTCCTCTTTTGCACACATACACACACACACACACACTGCATGAACCCAAGGTACAAAAATAGCCAATTTCTGCCTTTGATTGAGGGAGAAAGACACAAGCCAGATTTATTGGCTGTCTAGAGACCTTATGTTCAGTTTTCTCTTGTCACATTCTCACCAATTAAATGTGAGAGTTTATATGTTGTCCTATCTGTAAAGATGACAGCCAGATCCTTGTCTGGCTCATTTAATTGTCTCTCTGGGAGAAGTTCCCCTACCCTTGTACAGCAAGCAGTATTTCATATACCTACTGTAAAACCATTCTTGCCCGAATATATTTTGCTCCAAAATGAAAAAAGCAAGCAAAATCTTCCAGGTGAAGTAACTGTTCCTTTCTACTACATTTCCCCCCACTCCAGTCTCATGGCAAGACTTTTCTGTTGCATCTTTAAATGTGTCTTTTACTCAGTCCCTTTAGCCAATTCCATCACAAAGCTCAGACAAAACAGATATTTAGTACATTTCCATCCACGTGGAAGGCTACAGTGACTTTCCTACATTTTTAAACAGGATTTAGTCAATAACAGGAGAATCAGCTGATGAATTACCCCATCTGGAGTCCTGTGTGCAGCTCTGGAGCCCCCAGCATAGGAAGGACATGGAAGTGATGGAGAGGGTCCAGAGGAGGCCACCAAGATGCTGAGAGGGCTGCAGCAGCTCTGCTGTGAGGACAGGCTGAGAGAGTTGGGTTCTGCAGCCTGCAGAAGAGAAGGCTTCCAGGAGACCTTAGAGTAGCCTTCCAGTATCTGAAGGGGGCTACAGGAAGGCTGGGGAGGGACTATTGACAAGGTCTTGCAATGACAGGTCAAGGGGCAAAGGGTTTAAACTGGCAGAGGGAAGATTGAAACTGGATGTTAAGAGGAAGTTCTTTACAGTGAGGATGGTGAGACATTGGCACAGGTTGCCCAGGGAGGTTGTGGCTGCTCCCTCCCTGGAGGTGTTCAAGGCCAGGTTGGATGAGGCCTTGAGTGACCTGTGCTAGTGGGAGGTGTCCTTGCCTATGGCAGGGGGTTGGAACT
>WBNM01024410.1:15028-26238 GCA_013399055.1 Ramphastos sulfuratus | reverse complement strand
CATCTTGGTGGCCTCCTCTGGACTGGCTCCAACACTTCCATGTCCTTCCTGTGCTGGGGGTTCCAGAACTGTACTCAGTACCCCAGATAGGGTCTGAGGAGAGCAGAGCAAAGGGGCAGAATCCCTTCCCTTGCCCTGCTGCCCACACTGCTCTTGCTGCAGCCCAGCACACAGTTGCTGTCTGGGCTGCACTCACACTGCAGCCTCATCTTGAGCTTTTCATCACCCCAGACCCCCAGGGCCTTTTCCTCAGGGCTGCTCTCAGCCATTCTCCACCCAGCCTGGAGTTGTGTTTGAGATTGTGCCTACCCAGGTGTAGGACCTCTCTACAGAATGTTAGACCATTCTTCAAAAGAGTGGGAGAAAAAAAAATCTTGTAGTTATGAAGTACCCATGATTAAACTCAATATTGAACTTCAAGTATTGTATATTCTGTTATTTTTGGGGGAAAAAAAAATCTTTTTAGTTATGAAGTACCCATGATTAAACTCAATATTGATCTTCAAGTATTGTGTATTCTGTTATTTTTTGGGGGATAAAAAAGCTGTTTAGCTATGAAGTACCCATGATTAAACTCAATATTGAACTTCAAGTATTGTGCATTCTGAATTTTTTTCCTAATGAGTCCATCTTTGTTGATGATTTTTCTCCTTCCTAATTGTAAATCCAGACCTCTGTTATTTTGTGACTCCTGCTGTGAACAAAACTGACCTAACAGCCCATTACTTGGTTACAAGCTGCTATAAAATGAAAAGATTGGGATTTATTAATATTCCAAATGGAGATTTTTTTTAAGAAACACTGACAGTATGGCCTAATGATGCCCATGAAATGAGGTTGTATTTCCAAGATAATTGGAGTCATAGGCTGTAGCTGCTGAAAGTGATGCATTTTCACTAGGAGATGTGTTTTATGAGATGCATTATGATGTCTTTACATGCATTAACTAGTACTATGCTCAATTACTGCTTTCACCAGCTTCATAAGTACTGTGAAAATAGGTAAAGGTATCAGAATCTATTTCAAAATGAAAACATAATGTGACAATTTCAGTATTGTTCTGTTAATGAGAAAATGTCTGCATTTCATCTTCTTTTTGTTGTTGTTTCAATGGAAGATCAATGATATTCTCTCCTTTAAAGTCAAAACTTCTGTGTTTAAAAATGCATTTCTTTTTTTATTCTGCAATGTTAAGCAGCAAAGTTTGTTGTTTTTTTTTTCTTGCAAGTCATTCTTGGTAGCATTTCCTCTAGATTAAAACTTTCATCATTACTTCCAATTACATGTCTGATAGATAGAGTGAAGTCTGCTTTCCAAATCCTTTCTGCTTTATTGAAGCAGAGAAGGAGGATGTCATCTCCAACTGCTAAGAATCATCTTTTTGCCAGTTGCAGCCGTGGAGATCTGCTTGCAGTTGAAATAGATCTGTTCGTTTTCTGACTACCGCTCAGCACAGTTCAGTGAACTGTCACACTGGAAAACAAGTTGAGAAGTCCTGGAGCAATGCATTACATTTGCATCTTAGATGACTTTGTACATATTCATTTTAGCTCATTCTTTGAAGCAGTTTTAACCACCAAATCAGCTGTACTGCAGCAGGCTACTTACACCTTTCTGGCGCTTTCAGCTTGCATTCACAAAGTAGGTTTNCCAGAAGGGGTCTCTGACAAGAGCAGAGTAAAGGGGGAGAATCATGAATCACTTCAGGAGGTAAATTTTACCTTACAGTTTTATCCCAGGTTTTATTAGCAGCTGTGCTATAGCATAATGATGCAATAAATATTACTTATATCTGGAGGCGTCCTGTTACCAGTAACTTGCCCCACTTACAGGTGGAATGAGCTAAAAATAGACAAAATTAAAATTTTTAAACTTTTTTTTGGTTGTTGTTCTCTTTTTAATTAATTAATTTATATTTAAGGGCTTCCTTGGATTATTAACATTCATCCTTATGTTCTCTGAAGAACAACTCTTCCAAGTTAGACTTCAAAGATAGAAGGTAATTGCAAGAGTAATGCCTGCCATGAGACAGTGCTGAGTTTTTTAGTGGCCATTAACTATTGACATATGCTTGTTTGAAAGAAAGGGGGGGAAATGCCAAGTCATCTACATACTCCTGGCAATGACTCTGCTTTTAGGTGTGTGCCTCCCCTTAGTTTGGGGGCATTATTATTTTTTTTCTTGCACTTAAAGTACACAGGACTCCCCCAATATGTTGCAGTAACTATGACTGTGTTGTCAGAGTCGATGATGCAAACCTGATTTAATCCCTTGCTGCAGTGAGCAGTCATCTCCTTTTTGAAAGTGGTAACTACAGATGGACAAAACTTAATAACACACAAAATTGAGGAGAAATTGACCACTTTTCAATTTCTAGGACCAAAATAAAAACCTGTGTCTCATTCATTATAAAATAGCTTTGGAGTAAAGGACTTGTCCTCATTTCAGCTGTCTTAGGGCTATATTCTGAGTTGCTCAAGGTAAAAAAAAAAAATAAATCAGATTCAGTCTTTCTCATCACGTTCTTTAGGAAAGACAAAAAATAAGTGAAAGGCACAGAATTAATTTAATGGCATGTAGTTCCAGGGATAATGTGTGCTGGCCAATTCTGCTAAATAAGAGAAAGGGTGAAGCAGAAAGCAGTGGACAAAATGACACAACCTACAGTCTAGGCTTTAATGATAAACGAAGAAATGTAGGCAACTGATTCTTTAACACCCCTGACAACCCATGATTTCTCTGATTTGGAGGGAATTAGTGCACAGGAAGACATGAGCTGTGTCACTGTGCCAGCTACATGCCAGTCTCTTCCTGTCACCACCTGGCATCACAACAGCTGTCTAAATATCATAGGGTGCAAGGGAACCAAAGGATTATAAACCCCCCTACTTCCCTTGGTTACATCCCCAATGCTATCTTGGACCTTGTGGTTAGATTTTTCTGATTGACATCCATCTCTGAGTTCTCTGTTTTCTTCTCCACTCAGTTGATCCTTTCCCATCTCTGTTTCCTGCTTTCTGTTTGAAAACAGTCTGACTTTGCCAGTCAAGACAGATTTTTTTGCAGTACTACTGTGAGTCTGTGACCAAAAAAAGAAAAAGAAAGCAATGCCTTAAGTGCTATGACATTGACACAGGTTTGCCAGATCTCAGAGTAGCTGACAAAACCATATCCTATGCCTATTTCTTTTCCCCACCAGCAGCAACCATAGATATAGACACCCCCATCCTTGGAGGTGTTTAAGGCCAGGCTGAATGAGACTCTGGCCAGCCTAATTTAGGGTAAGGTGACCCTGCCCATGGCAGGGGGGTTGGAACTAGATGATCCTCATGGTCCCTTCCACCCCTGACTAATTCCATGACTCTATATAAGAATAAAGAATCCAAAGCCAAAGTAATTTCTCCTTTTTCTTTCTTTCTTTTTTTTTTTTCATTTAAAAAAAATCTTTTTTTCCTCCCATCATTTTTCTCTTTTGTCCTTGGTTTCTTTGTTTATTTTCAGGAAATAGGATTGAATTCCAAGAAGAACAACTGCTCAAGCCCTTCTTAATAAATGTCCCTTTCTTTCCAAGAAAGGATGGCAATTACTGACAGCTACACCCTCTATAAGAGTGTCAGAGTAAGGATTTTAAAACAAAAATATATCAGTGAATGAAAAAGGTAATGGAGTAAAATATTTGTCTAATTCTTTACATCTCAGTATACAAAGCTTTAATATCTTCTATCTTGTATCCCTTAAAAGGGGTTTAAAAATTCCTGTGCTCATGGCTTTTCGTGGAATGAGGCAGACTGAGGTCTCTGCATAAAAACCACCACTGCTTACTGTTGCACACTGACATTATCATATTGAGAACTTTGTCTTTCTCAGGCTACTTAGTCCATGAGATTTTTTATATTACAGTCCCAATTTAGACAAAGATCTGGAAGCTTTCAGAGTCAGGATCAGGTTCAGTGTGCAATGAAACACAGAATCATTAAGGATGAGAAAGACCTCGAAGATCATCTAGTCCAACCAGCAGTCCAACACCACCATGACCACTAAACCCTGTCCTGAAGTGCCATGTCTACATGTTTTTGAACACCCCCAGGGATGGTCACTTTACCATTTAGGATCATAGAATCAGTCAGGGTTGGAAGGGACCACAAGGATCATCCAGTTCCAACCTCCCTGCCATGCCCAGGGACACCTCACACTAGATCAGGCTGTCCAGAGCCTCATCCAGCCTGGCCTTAAACACCTCCAGGGATGAGGCTTCCCAGGATAAGATAAGATATGGACACAATATGAAGGTTAAGATTTCAGTGCATCTGATTAATGTGCTTTGTAAGCATAAATTATTCTGGTATGCACCCCAATAAAAACCACAAAGAGAAATAATGTTCTGTGTCAGAAACAATTCTCCAGACAGATTCCTCTTTATTTTTCCCCAAGTGTATATCAAGTAGTGATTTTCATAACAAAGAAAGTTTCCTTTTTTAGTTTTCAGACATGAAACAGAAACAGACACTAAAACTTCATTCGAAGCAATATCAGAGCTGATGTCTTAGGCTATGAGGAAGTTGGTGGAATAAATTTTCAACTCCCATATAGATTTGTTCTTGAAATTCAGAGGTGGCTGAAGAAAAATCTAAAGATGATTGGTAGAGAGCTTTTATTCTGCACAGATTTTAACATCCTGGAGGATATTAAAACTATTTTTTTTTTCCAGGCATCAAATGGAGTTAGAACAGAAGGATGTAATTCCTGCTGTGTGTAATTCCTTACTTGTGCTTTCTGGGTAAAAATCAAGGAGGTGGTAAATAGCAGTGTCACTAGAGAAGGTTATTACCTAGAATGGCATTTTATTAAGCAACTGGATAAGCCACTCGCAGTCCCTACCTGGGCATTGCATTTTAGCTCACAGGCTGGAATGGTTCAAAACTTTCTCAGGGGATTTTTCTAACACTTTGCCAGTCACAATCAAAATCACAGAACTAACCAGGTTGGAAAAGACCTCTAGGACCATCGAGTCCAACCCATCACCTAACCCTTCTAATTAACTAAACCATGGCACTAAGTGACTCATTCAGCCTCCTCTTAAACACCTCCAGAGTTGGGGACTTCACCACCTCCCTGGGCAGCCCATTCTAATGCCAATAACTCTTGCTTCTTCCTAATATCCACTTGAACCTGCTCTGGTGCAGCTTGAGGCTGTGTCGTCTTGTTCTGTCACTGAGTGCCTGGGAGAAGAGATCAACCCCACCTGGCTATGACCTCCTTTCAGGTAGCTGCAGAGAGCAATGAGGTCTGCCCTGAGCCTCCTCTTCTGCAGGCTGCACACCCCCAGCTCCCTCAGCCTCTCCTCACAGGGCTATGCTCCAAGCTCCTCACCAGCCTTGCTGCCCTCTGATGCCCTCTTCCTCTGCCTGCACTTGTGGCCTGACCCTGCCTAATCTATTCCTGCAAATATATCCAGACTGACAACAAAACTCAGTGGCTTGGAAAAGGATCAAAGGAGAAACAAACCTAACTTTGATGGGTGTATTCCAACCACAGATAAATAATTGTTTGAATAAGGCATTGGAAAGCAAAAATTACATTTATTAATAAAAGTTAGAAACAGAATTATAGATATTGGCATTGTAAGAAGCAAGACATGAGCACTGAGGTCACAAGCAACCATCTCACAAGCTGAGGACTGAGTAGTTGCTGAACAAGGTCCTTCTGAAGGAAAACTTGATAGAAAAGCCTGCCTCAGATAAGGATGTTGGCACAGATAACAGCTTGCACAGAGCTATCTCTTGTTCTCCTTTTGTCTTTGACTGTACAAATGCCACTAAAATTATGCAGTCAACCTCAACTAGATGAATTAATTTATTCTGTCCTACATAGATCTTTTTCTGCTAGTAGCCCCATGATATTGCCAGCCAATCTGCTATGATATTTAACTTATTTCAAGGGAGATGGGGGAACATTTGGAGTACATGGCAATTTTTATGCTGGAGTTAAATGAATAGAGCATTTTATATCAACAAAAGAAAAAAAATACCCATCTGGAGTCCATGAGCCTGCAGTGTGAGTGCAGCCCAGACACCAACTGTGTGCTGGACTGCAGCAAAAGCAATGTGGGCACCAGGGCAAAGGAGGGAATTCTGCCCCTTTGCTCTGCTCTCCTCAGACCCCATCTAGAGTCCTGTGTGCAGTTCTGGAGCCCCCAGCACAGGAAGGACATGGAAGTGTTGGAGCCAGTCCAGAGGAGGCCACCAAGATGCTGAGAGGGCTGCAGCAGCTCTGCTATGAGGACAGGCTGAGAGAGTTGGGACTCTGCAGCCTGGAGAAGAGAAGGCTTCCAGGAGACCTTGGAGTGGCCTTCCAGGATCTGAAGGGGGCTACAGGAAGGCTGGGGAGGGACTATTGACAAGGTCTTGCAATGACAGGACAAGGGGCAATGGGTTTGAACTGGCAGAGGGGAGATTGAAACTGGATGTTAGGAGGAAGTTGTTTGCAGTGAGGGTGGTGAGACACTGGCACAGGTTGCCCAGGGAGGTTGTGGCTGCTCCCTCCCTGGAGGTGTTCAAGGCCAGGTTGGAGGAGGCCTTGAGTGACCTGTGCCAGTGGGAGGTGTCCCTGCCTATGGCAGGGGGTTGGAACTGGCTGAGCTTTGAGGTTCCTTCCAACCTTACCATTCTATGATTCTGTGATTCTATACTTAAATTAATAGCTGTAATCCTTACATAAAATGATGAAGTGATCCCATGAATTAAAACAAGTGAATTTCTCAGAAGCTTAGGACAAGGAAAAAAAAAATAAATAAACATCTTGCATACAAAGTGACATGGAAGTCAAGAAAATTATTATCCCAGATTTAATAGCTAATAATAGGAGTCAAAGTAGGACTTTGTGAATTTTTTAATAGGGCTTTCATGCCTAGTTAAACTTCTTTTTTTAACAGAAGCTGAATAAGTTTCATGTATTTTTGGCAATGTTCTTTTGTAATGTTCTTTCGTAAAAGGATTATTTTTATAATTTCTCTGCTTTAGCTGCCCGTGTAATCCTCACACTGTTCCTAATTCTCCAATAAAGGTTCTAATCTGTTGTTCTGGGGGCAGTTATTGTGCTGGGAGTGGAATTTTCTGGTGACGACAATAAGGAAACTCGATAAGAAACTTGCTGGGAAAGCTTCATCGTGTTTGATTTCAGCCTCTGGTGGCCCAAGAAGAAAAGATCTTTAATAAACTTGGTGATATTTTTTATTGACAGGGCTCTACTACATTTAAACAATCAATGACTTCTCCTTTATGACCTCTGGTGGGGATATAAGTGTTGTGCTTTGTGTCATAGCAATACTTATGTCCCTGTAAATGCAGGCTCTAATCATATATAAAGTAGAATGCAAATCCTGCTCTGTTATGCTTGATAGATAAAATACATCATGAAGAGAAGGATGTTGTATGAACAAAGCCACGCATAAGATACCCAGGAAAAACAGAGAATTAATCCTTTTCCTCCAGCCAGAGTATTGTAGGCAAAGAAAGTTCTCAGGTAGACAAGGTGGGCTAAGTTTCATGCCCATACAGATGTCAGCTGTCAATATAGAAAGGCTTTTTTTTTCTTTCCATCAGACTGTTGAGTGTAACTTAGCTACAGCTTGACAAGTCTTTCAAAGTTTTGAGTGAGAGTTTACACTCAAAATCAAGGGGGGGAAAAAAATCCCCAATACATCTCCCATTTTATTTCTAAAAGCAAAGGAAACAAAACACTGAAAAAGCAACACTTAGAATTGATAACAGAGCAATGTCAGAATCAAAGCAGGCAGTAGTCTCGCATTTTCTACGCTTCAGGTATTCCGCAGGGATAAGCATTTGTTGGAATGTAGAAGTTGTGGTTAGAATTCAGAAATGCTCCTTAGATGTATAGGTGAGAGGCCAATCCTTGGCACAAATTTGAATATCATCAAAGAACTTCAGAATCCAGCAGCTCACTCCAGCACAAAGCAAGGAACAAAGAAAAAATTTCACCCTTAGATCCCTTTTGCCATTTCTACTTTCTCTGCAGACGTTGGATAAGTGCTGTAAAAGTCATTTTAGCAACCAAATGTCTCTGAATGAATCGACAGATGAATCAGGCAGGATCAAAAGGGCAAGCCCTTTGGAAATTCTTGGGATAAAGGAAAATGGAGATGAAGATTTGATTGTTTTCTCTTTCCCAAAGCTTCTTTATTTTCCTCATGAAAGCTTTAAAAGGGTAAGGTTACATCTCATATGTTACATTGGCATTACTACAGCCACTTATGATCCCACCACCTACTTTTAGTATCACCTCACCTACTAATTGAATACTTATTCTCAAATTAGCTATATACCTCACAGAAACTTGGTGTGGAGATAGAAAGTGCAATTCAGCACAAAGCAAAAACCTCTTACAGGTGTTTTCTGTGAGGAACGTATTAGATCATAGAATCATAGAATCACAGAATGGGAAGGTTGGAAGGGACCTCAAAGATCATCCAGTTCCAGCCCCTTGCCATAGGCAGGGACACCTCCCACTAGAACAGGTCACTCCAACCTGGCCTTGAACACCTCCAGGGAGGGAACATCCACAACCTCTCTGGGCAACCTGTGCCAGTGTCTCACCACCCTCACTGCAAAGAACTTCCTCAGACGATCTTCATTAAAGGACTACAAATTATTTCCAGGTGACTCAAGACAGACAAGAGCAGAGAGCTTTATAAGTGTGGGAGCAGGACACTGCAACTCATTGTGTTTACAACAGAAAGGTGATCCCAAGTGCAGTGTCCACCTGCACCACAGGCAGCACAATGAAGAAGTGTGTCCCTGCTGAAGATGTCTTGCAGGTTGTCTGGTTTTGGACAGCTCATGCCACAGCCAACACAGCTTGAAAGAGGTCCCTGTGTCAAAGCAGGTTTGAGGTGGGTGTCTCTCACAGAATCACAGAATTAACCAGCTTGGAAAAGACTTTCAAGATTATTGAGTCCAACCTATCACATAAAACGTTCTAATTAACTAACCCGTGGCATTAAGTGTCTCATGCAGCCTCCTTTTAAACACCTCCAGGGACGGGGACTTCACCACCTCCCCGGGCAGCCCATTCCAATGCCAATCACTCTTGCTGGGAACAACTTCTTCCTAACATCCAGCCTGAACCTGCCCTGGTGCAGCTTGAGGCTGTGTCCCCTTACTCTGTCTCTGGGTGCCTGGGAGAAGAGAGTGACTGTTTTGGACATCCCAGAAACACAGGGGAGGTAGAATCAACTCTGTACAACTGCAATTACACCAAGGCTATCAAAGCTCAGTCCATATAGAATGAAAGCAGAGATTTAAAAGTGTGTAGAGTTAACACTTCAGGGATAGTTGCATAGAACCAATTTATCTCCAGAGCTTTAGTTCAGAATATATCAGAGAAAGGATGCAGGAGAGCTCTCTAGATGCATTTTAGCATCTGTAATGCTAAATTGGTAATATCCAGCCTGTCTTAAAAGGGGGACATTCAGTTTCTGTGTTTAATTGAATAAAAGGGAATACAGTAATTTAGCACCCATGAAAGAAAATCATCCATAATTCAAATGAGTCTGTGTGCCTGTGCATGGTGCTTACATTAGTTAAGCCCTGAAAGCCAGGGCAACCCAGGAACAAAAAAGCCACTCAGACAATGGCACAGTAAGGCAAGGATTTGGGATATGTGATTGAAATATGTGCTTTCTATAGAAGTTAACAGCAAACTCATACTGGTTTCCAACAGACTAAATATTCACGTAGCCATAACAACCCCCAAACAATTCCTACAGCTCTTTTTATATGGAGTATTCATTGTATGTTCTCAGACTTTCAGACACAATGGCATACTTCAGAGATGGCCTAGATTCACAAAGTTTGCTTCTGAAGTATCTGAATTTAGATGGATACTGTTTGTTTTATACATATAAACATACACACACACACACACACACACACACACATATATATATATATATATATATCTAAAAGGTTATTTTTACCAGGAAATATCAAACATCATTGTCAGGATTTACATTTTCATTTGCTTTTTTGTTTCTGTAAATAAGATTAAAACTCCCCCTCTCTCCCTGGCACCTCTCCTGGTCTATAGAGGCAATCTGCTTGGTAGGATCTTATTCTTCAGTCTGAATTTCTAACTGAAAAATCACACTCCAGCTTATGCTGGGCAGCTAGTAACCATGACAGATAATTCTATTTATTTATTTGTTTGTTTTAATTTTCTTTTTCAAAACCTAAGAACATTTCCATTCTATATTTAAATGTGTTGCTTCAACTCCTCCTAAAATGGAGAGATAAGATGCTCAGAATTTGATTTAGCTCCCAAAGCCATTCGCAAAGCAAGTGTCTACAAGAGTTGACGCTCTTCAGCCTGGAGAAGAGAAGGCTTCCAGGAGACCTTCGAGTAGCCTTCCAGGATCTGAAGGGGGCTACAGGAAGGCTGGGGAGGGACTATTGACAAGGTCTTGCAATGACAGGACAAGGGGCAATGGGTTTGAACTGGCAGAGGGAAGATTTAGACCGGATGTTAGGAGGAATTTCTTTACAGTGAGGGTGGTGAGACACTGGCACAGGTTGCCCAGGAAGGTTGTGGCTGCTCCCTCCCTGGAGGTGTTCAAGACCAGATTGGAAGAGGCCTTGAGTGACCTGTACTAGTGGGAGGTGTCCCTGCCTATGGCAGGGGGTTGGAACTAGATGATCCTTGAGGTCCCTTCCAACCTTACCATTCTATGATCCTATGATTCTTCAAGGATTCTGACTTTTGCCCACCTCCTTTTCCTCAAACACTTGGTCAGAAGAAATAGAATTCAGATTTTCATGATCTTTCCCAGACATCTCAGCCTTCTGGAAAGGGCAACATATTTTAAGCCACTTCCAAGTGTGTTGACAGTGAAATCAGATTGTAGCAAGGAAGGTGCCTGCTTTGAATATTCACACTTTGAACAAGCTGTTTAAACACATTCATTTCAATTTCTTTCTTTAGATATGTGGCATTTTTCTAATTCTCTTTATTCATTTTCAGAAAATCTCCCCTGAGAGATAGTTTTGGGCAGTCTTGTCTCAGTATTTGCTCTCCAGCAGCTTGTAAATTTGATATACACCAGGGAAGGATGATCATATTTTGCTCTTTACAGAAGAAGAATTTCTAACACACTTCCTCAGGATTTGTTGTATTCTAACTGAGCACTTTTTTTTTTT